>CALNHX010005338.1:0-108909 GCA_940337035.1 Agriotes lineatus | reverse complement strand
GATAATATTATCTGCCGCTGACGAGCGGCAGATAAAGTCGTCAGCGGCAGATAATAACTTTATCTGCCGCTCGTCAGCGGCAGATAATATTATCTGCCGCTTGGCAATAAAGTGACAGTTTAGCATCATCAATCCAGGAGTATAATGCCATATTTTACTGCCGTTTGAAGAAAAATGAATTTGTCATCTTAAATGCCACCGATGTAATGTTTCTATTATTTTAAAAACTATTCGTTAAATGACCTATCGTCGAATAAAAAGTATTGCAGAGGAAATTCTTTACTTGTATTTTAAACAGTATTATTACAACAGGGCACCAAAGTAGCAGTTTTTGCACACAATATGAATGCATAAAGGCGTGCTTTTGACACGGTTGTGTAACAAAGTTTTTGTTTGTTTTAGGGCGTGACTCTACATCACCATGATTGATGTAAATTGTGAAATACTATAAACTAACGATGAAAGTAAATATGTAAAAACAGCAATAAGAAAAATTATAAATAGATATAGAATGTACAAAAGTTTAAAGAAAACGACGGCCGGTTCTGTAAAAATGTGTGATATATTCAGGGTGATTTATAATTGCACCGAAACATTTTGGAGAAATGTTGCGAAAATAGGGATCTGGAAACACTTCATTACGAAGATGTAAGTTCTTAAAGTGAGTTATAACTGATCCGCCTGTCGCTGACATAATTCTACTATACAGGGTGTTAATTAAGTACGTAGACAAACTTTAAGAGGCGATTCCTTGATCAATTCTAAGATAAAAAATTTCATACAAACATGGGGCCTAAACGGCTTCCTTTTCAAGATACAGGGTGTTGAAATTTAAACAAAAATTACTTTTTTTTCAAAAATCTGGAAAACGCCTAGAGGTATTGTAATGAAACTTGGTGTATATTAGTATTTCATAAAGTGGCATTGTTTGGTCAAAATAAATGTAATTTATTTCCACCAGTGGCGTGCATCGGGCCACCGCAGCTACCTTATTTCAAAAAAATCTGGTACGCCACTGTTTTTTAGTCAATACGACAAGTTTTTTAGCTTTATCCATTGAAACTATACAAAAGATGTATCTTTTATTTTTTTGATAGAATAAACATTTTGCGAGAAAATGGAAAAATCTGTAACAGCAATTTCGTACATTGGACGTTAATGGGACCTAAACGGCTTCGTTTTCAAAATACAGTTTAAGGAAGCTTTTAAAAAATGTTATTTAATAAACACAATCTTACAATAGCTACAAAACTTTTTTCTACAAACAGTGGCGTATCAGATTTTTCTAAAATAATGTAACTGAGATCGCCCCGATGCACGCCACTGGTGGAAATAAATTAAATTTATTTTGACTGAACAATGCCACTTTCTGAAATACTAACCTACACCAAGTTTCATTAGAATACCTCTATCCGTTTTCCAAATTTTTGAAAAAAACTGTTTTTGTTTAAACTTCACACCCTGTATCTCGAAAACGAAGCCGTTTAGGCCCCATGTTTGTATGAACTTTTTATCTTAGAATTTATCAAGGAATCACCACTTAAAGTTTGTCTACGTACTTAATTAACACCCTGTATATAACATACGCACAAACTTGAGAAAAATCATTACTGTGGCACTGTAGAGCAGGGTAACAGTTCGGAAAGTCGCCCTTACTTTCTGAATAAAATTTAAATCTCTACAAATATTTCTGGTTTTTGCATTAACTTTCTGAATTCTTAAATAATTACAGTTTCACGAAGAAAATTGTATTTTTCAACTGTACATGTAAATCGTACAGTATCAGTAACTTGAAGATCTCAAAGTATGAGACTAATAGACTTGTCTCTCCGGGACGCTGGTCTGTCCGGGACGCTGTTTCAGCAGCCAAACCGTAAGAGATAGAGAAAAAAGTTATGAAAGTTATATGTTTGTAATGGTCATGTCAGGTCAGGAACCGAATTTCAGTCACGTGACACTTCCGGTTTTCGAGAAATCACGTGATTTTCGTCCGTCCGGGACGCTGGTCCGTCCGGGACGCTGTTTCAGCAGCCAAACCGTAAGAGATAGAGAAAAAAGTTATTAAAGTTATATGTTTGGAATGGTCATGTCAGGTCAGGAACCGAATTTCAGTCACGTGACACTTCCGGTTTTCGAGAAATCACGTGATTTTCGTCCGTCCGGGACGCTGGTCCGTCCGGGACGCTGTTTCAGCAGCCAAACCGTAAGAGATAGAGAAAAAAGTTATATGTTTGGAATAGTCATGTCAGGTCAGGAACCGAATTTCAGTCACGTGACACTTCCGGTTTTCGAGAAATCACGTGATTTTCGTCCGTCCGGGACGCTGGTCCGTCCGGGACGCTGTTTCAGCAGCCAAACCGTAAGAGATAGAGAAAAAAGTTATATGTTTGGAATAGTCATGTCAGGTCAGGAACCGAATTTCAGTCACGTGACACTTCCGGTTTTCGAGAAATCACGTGATTTTCGTCCGTCCGGGACGCTGGTCCGTCCGGGACGCTGTTTCAGCAGCCAAACCGTAAGAGATAGAGAAAAAAGTTATGAAAGTTATATGTTTGGAATGGTCATGTCAGGTCAGGAACCGAATTTCAGTCACGTGACACTTCCGGTTTTCGAGAAATCACGTGATTTTCGTCCGTCCGGGACGCTGGTCCGTCCGGGACGCTGTTTCAGCAGCCAAACCGTAAGAGATAGAGAAAAAAGTTATATGTTTGGAATAGTCATGTCAGGTCAGGAACCGAATTTCAGTCACGTGACACTTCCGGTTTCGAGAAATCACGTGATTTCCGTCCGTCCGGGACGCTGGTCCGTCCGGGACGCTGTTTCAGCAGCCAAACCGTAAGAGATAGAAAAAAAAATATGAAAGTTATATGTTTGGAATGGTCATGTCAGGTCAGGAACCGAATTTCAGTCACGTGACACTTCCGGTTTTCGAGAAATCACGTGATTTCGTCCGTCCGGGACGCTGGTCCGTCCGGGACGCTGTTTCAGCAGCCAAACCGTAAGAGATAGAGAAAAAGTTATGAAAGTTATATGTTTGGAATGGTCATGTCAGGTCAGGACCGAATTTCAGTCACGTGACACTTCCGGTTTTCGAGAAATCACGTGATTTTCGTCCGTCCGGGACGCTGGTCCGTCCGGGACGCTGTTTCAGCAGCCAAACCGTAAGAGATAGAGAAAAAAGTTATATGTTTGGAATAGTCATGTCAGGTCAGGAACCGAATTTCAGTCACGTGACACTTCCGGTTTTCGAGAAATCACGTGATTTCCGTCCGTCCGGGACGCTGGTCCGTCCGGGACGCTGTTTCAGCAGCCAAACCGTAAGAGATAGAAAAAAAAAATATGAAAGTTATATGTTTGGAATGGTCATGTCAGGTCAGAAACCGAATTTCAGTTACGTGACACTTCCGGTTTTCGAGAAATCACGTGATTTTCGTCCGTCCGGGACGCTGGTCCGTCCGGGACGCTGTTTCAGCAGCCAAACCGTAAGAGATAGAGAAAAAAGTTATATGTTTGGAATAGTCATGTCAGGTCAGAAACCGAATTTCAGTCACGTGACACTTCCGGTTTTCGAGAAATCACGTGATTTCGTCCGTCCGGGACGCTGGTCCGTCCGGGACGCTGTTTCAGCAGCCAAACCGTAAGAGATAGAGAAAAAAGTTATGAAAGTTATATGTTTGGAATGGTCATGTCAGGTCAGGGACCGAATTTCAGTCACGTGACACTTCCGGTTTTCGAGAAATCACGTGATTTTCGTCCGTCCGGGACGCTGGTCCGTCCGGGACGCTGTTTCAGCAGCCAAACCGTAAGAGATAGAGAAAAAAGTTATATGTTTGGAATAGTCATGTCAGGTCAGGAACCGAATTTCAGTCACGTGACACTTCCGGTTTTCGAGAAATCACGTGATTTCCGTCCGTCCGGGACGCTGGTCCGTCCGGGACGCTGTTTCAGCAGCCAAACCGTAAGAGATAGAAAAAAAAAATATGAAAGTTATATGTTTGGAATGGTCATGTCAGGTCAGAAACCGAATTTCAGTTACGTGACACTTCCGGTTTTCGAGAAATCACGTGATTTTCGTCCGTCCGGGACGCTGGTCCGTCCGGGACGCTGTTTCAGCAGCCAAACCGTAAGAGATAGAGAAAAAAGTTATATGTTTGGAATAGTCATGTCAGGTCAGAAACCGAATTTCAGTCACGTGACACTTCCGGTTTTCGAAAAATCACGTGATTTCCGTCCGTCCGGGACGCTGGTCCGTCCGGGACGCTGGTCCGTCCGGGACGCTGTTTCAGCAGCCAAACCGTAAGAGATAGAGAAAAAAGTTATATGTTTGGAATAGTCATGTCAGGTCAGGAACCGAATTTCAGTCACGTGACACTTCCGGTTTTCGAGAAATCACGTGATTTCCGTCCGTCCGGGACGCTGGTCCGTCCGGGACGCTGTTTCAGCAGCCAAACCGTAAGAGATAGAGAAAAAAGTTATTGAAGTTATATGTTTGTAATGGTCATGTCAGGTCAGGAACCGAATTTCAGTCACGTGACACTTCCGGTTTTCGAGAAATCACGTGATTTTCGTCCGTCCGGGACGCTGGTCCCTCCGGGACGCTGTTTCAGCAGCCAAACCGTAAGAGATAGAGAAAAAAGTTATTAAAGTTATATGTTTGTAATGGTCATGTCAGATCAGGAACCGAATTTCAGTCACGTGACACTTCCGGTTTTCGAGAAATCACGTGATTTTCGTCCGTCCGGGACGCTGGTCCGTCCGGGACGCTGTTTCAGCAGCCAAACCGTAAGAGATAGAGAAAAAAGTTATATGTTTGGAATAGTCATGTCAGGTCAGGAACCGAATTTCAGTCACGTGACACTTCCGGTTGTCGAGAAATCACGTGATTTCCGTCCGTCCGGGACGCTGGTCCGTCCGGGACGCTGTTTCAGCAGCCAAACCGTAAGAGATAGAAAAAAAATATGAAAGTTATATGTTTGGAATGGTCATGTCAGGTCAGAAACCGAATTTCAGTTACGTGACACTTCCGGTTTTCGAGAAATCACGTGATTTTCGTCCGTCCGGGACGCTGGTCCGTCCGGGACGCTGTTTCAGCAGCCAAACCGTAAGAGATAGAGAAAAAAGTTATATGTTTGGAATAGTCATGTCAGGTCAGGAACCGAATTTCAGTCACGTGACACTTCCGGTTTTCGAGAAATCACGTGATTTCCGTCCGTCCGGGACGCTGGTCCGTCCGGGACGCTGTTTCAGCAGCCAAACCGTAAGAGATAGAGAAAAAAGTTATTAGAGTTATATGTTTGTAATGGTCATGTCAGGTCAGGAACCGAATTTCAGTCACGTGACACTTCCGGTTTTCGAGAAATCACGTGATTTTCGTCCGTCCGGGACGCTGGTTCCTCCGGGACGCTGTTTCAGCAGCCAAACCGTAAAAGATAGAGAAAAAAGTTATTAAAGTTATATGTTTGTAATGGTCATGTCAGGTCAGGAACCGAATTTCAGTCACGTGACACTTCCGGTTTTCGATAAATCACGTGATTTTCGTCCGTCCGGGACGCTGGTCCGTCCGGGACGCTGTTTCAGCAGCCAAACCGTAAGAGATAGAGAAAAAAGTTATGTGTTTGGAATAGTCATGTCAGGTCAGGAACCGAATTTCAGTCACGTGACACTTCCGGTTTTCGAGAAATCACGTGATTTCCGTCCGTCCGGGACGCTGGTCCGTCCGGGACGCTGTTTCAGCAGCCAAACCGTAAGAGATAGAAAAAAAATATGAAAGTTATATGTTTGGAATGGTCATGTCAGGTCAGAAACCGAATTTCAGTTACGTGACACTTCCGGTTTTCGAGAAATCACGTGATTTTCGTCCGTCCGGGACGCTGGTCCGTCCGGGACGCTGTTTCAGCAGCCAAACCGTAAGAGATAGAGAAAAAAGTTATTAAAGTTATATGTTTGTAATGGTCATGTCAGATCAGGAACCGAATTTCAGTAACGTGACACTTCCGGTTTTCGAGAAATCACGTGATTTTCGTCCGTCCGGAACGCTGGTCCGTCCGGGACGCTGTTTCAGCAGCCAAACCGTAAGAGATAGAAAAAAAAATATGAAAGTTATATGTTTGGAATGGTCATGTCAGGTCAGAAACCGAATTTCAGTTACGTGACACTTCCGGTTTTTGAGAAATCACGTGATTTCCGTCCGTCCGGGACGCTGGTCCGTCCGGGACGCTGTTTCAGCAGCCAAACCGTAAGAGATAGAGAAAAAAGTTATAAAAGTTATATGTTTGGAATGGTCATGTCAGGTCAGGAACCGAATTTCAATCACGTGATTTTAAAAAATATTATTGTTTTTATTTAATACGCGTTCTATTTGAAAAACGGTCTTTGTTGTTTTATTAAATGAGACATTTGTCTCACTGGTTGCTAGTTGATTAATAATATGCATTTTTTTTACCTAATTTTCGGATATAAAGCAAGTCTTTTTCGTTCTCGGCCCTATAAAATCCTTATTCGCCCCCAAAGAGTTTTATCGCCCTCTGACATCATTTTAGGGGATGAAATAGTACAATATACATTAAGGGAGAGAAAAGCATGGTTTTTTCCAAGGTATAAGTTTGAAGACCAATGGTGTAATCGGCGGGCTACCAATACTCGGAAGGAAAAATTACATTCTTCTCTGCCTAGGAACACAAAAAAAGCATTACCGTCAATCGGGATTTTAGGTACTGCACTATTTACTAGCATTCGAATTGTATTTATGTTATGAATACCATGCCAATATATATTTTTTATATTCTTCTTACATTGTTCTTATACTGTTTATAATGAGAACTACCTAGATATAAAATATGAATATTTCCTCTCTAGGGGCAGAATTTGTTATTTCTGCCACAATTTTTGTAACCTAGAAACTGATTTCTAGTTTCGGTCGTAGAAAAAAAGAATTTGTTTACACCTTGAACCAAAAGTGACATTTTCTGTCACTTGGTAAAAGATTTTCTGTAAGCGAAAATAGACGTTTGGCTCTTTTGTTTGTGTCTAATGGTAGCGGAAGGGGTTTATAAAATGTAAAAGTGTAAAAAAAATCATAGGTATAACTCTTGTGTAAAGTGTCATTCCCTCCCTTGGATGATTAAAATACATCCTCGGGAGAGAATGACGCACTTTCCTCTCTAGCGATAAAAATAGCTATTATCGTCCGCTGGCGTCATTTTCGTTGTATCAACACGTATTAATGAAAACCATAGATACAAAGGTATAATCCACCTAAAATAGTTGCAAGAATTGCCTTGTTTTTATTAGTAATGATTTATATAATAGGAATCTCCCTTTTTAAAATTTAGATCATACATAAAGTTTTGTATGCATCTCAGATGTAACCAGCATTTTTAACTCTTGTTGTGTTATAGCTCTCGGTGATCGGCACCTCGTGCTATAACATTCACGCCGCGAGGCCAAAATTGTCTGTTTTACTGCCTTGATATATAAATAACTATTATTGGCTCTCGATAGCTGGTGTAATATGAATGTTATCGTCAAAGGTCCTCTCAAGCTACTCAGTAGTATAACACACCAAAAATTCACATGCATAATCACGTTTAAAGTCCTTAATACACAAATAATTATTATTCATAATTTAAATCAATATCTAAGAATATTTTTAAAAAAATAATTTGCAACGCCCTGTGCCTTAAAAAGGAAAGACGAAGAATAATATTTTTATTTGAACTTTTCCTCATTTGAATAATCATCTCCTTAAATCATGGGCATCGCTTAGAAAACAACCTAGATTGATTATAATTTTTATAATGATAAGAAATTCTAGATTTATTTAAACAATGACCTGTTATATGTCCTTTACATTAACTTGGACAATATCTTCGAGGCAACTATAAAGTTTATTGTAATTTTAAGATATATACGGTGTCGACCAGAAAATTTACAACATGATTTGTTAAATTAATAGCTTCATCAAAATATCATTATGATAAAATGTTGGAGCATACTTATTACTTCTACACAATTTTGATTGTAGATAGAAATATTTTAAAGATCGCCTGGCAGTATAAAGATGTAAAAATCTGAAAAATGACTATATGTTGAATCCTATAATGACAATTAATAATGTTGCAGCAAAATATATTTTCAAGTTAATAAGAATACTGAGGTATCTTAACTCAAGCTATTGTGCTATAGCGAATGTTGGAAGAACAAATTTATTACTTATTTATTAAATTCTTTTGCACTAACTAGTTAGCACATAAAATATACTGATATCATTTACAATTACAGCTATTTACGATATTAGTCCAGTAGCTAAGCATATAGGTACTTTTCGTGCCTTGAATACATTTTTTATATACTGAACAAGAACAGGATCCATTTTGATTTTATTAAAGAATTATCTCAAACTATTTGCTTTAAAAATGCTGTGATTCTTGTTATACGTTTGGCAGTACTGAAGTGTATTGTTGGTGACACTGTCTATGTCAAACTCGAGCTTAGGTCTTGCCTCAGTTTATGCTAGACTGACGAAAAACCTAACCTGCTAACCTCGAATTTGACATCGACTGACAGTGACAGCAACAATATACTTCAGTACTGCCAAACGTATAACACGAATCACAAGCGTTGCTAAGTGCTACCGGCCTAGGCCATTAAGACATACCTACCGGAATCGTTACTATGCTAGTAGATCGTTGCTACCAGACCAGTCTACAAAAAATATTTATAGAAATTCTTCAAAAATGAATGAATTTACAATGTGATTAACTTGGGCAATATATTCCAGTTTATTTATTTATTTTATTCAGTTGTAGAATTTATTGTAATTTTAATATGTATATATACGACGTGGACCAGAGAATTTCTAATATGTCTTGTTTAATGAATAGCCTCATCAAAATATTATGATGCAAAGTTGGAGCGTACTTAGAAATTAAAATAAAAGCGACGAGATTTCGAAGAACAAGGTCTTAGCTACGAAATGCTCTACACCTCTACAGCATATAGAGGGAAATAATCATGAGTTTGTTAAATGTGTTGCCTATCTAGTTATTACACAAAAGCTTGTACTACAGTGCCCGGCAATCTGCAGACATCCCGGTGCGTGGAGCATTGACCGCGACTATGCGCCCCTAATGAGACTAACGCGAACCTTATCGCCATTATGCGCACTCTCGTGGAATTCAAATGAAGTTAAAAATCGCGGTAAATATCTTGAATTAGGATATGTTTATAGGTAATAATATTTAAATTATTTTGAATCTAAATATAGAAATAGAAATTATTGGTATGTGCTTTGATATTTTATAGCTAGAATATGTTAATATGTTCGAATTTACAACAGACTAGTATCTGAGATGTGAAACTCTTTTTTTTGTATGTAAAAATCTCGCCTGCTTCTAAATTTTCTTATTTTTGGATTTATTTGTTTTTCTATGTTAAATTTTTCCTTGCAATATTATAAAATAAAAACGTAGGTCTCAACATCATACAAGTACTACTTTTAGGGACCTAATAAATATTTAAATTATTTAAAATATGTTTTATAAGTATATAATTTAAGAATAATATCTTCAAGACATACATTCAGGAGTTTAGACAGTAAATATTACATACATTTTCAAAAATTTATTATAGATAAAAATTTCAATACAGAAATTGTGTAATAGTTATAAAATATAAATACCACCATATCTAGAATATCCCTATATTTTTCGTATATGAATGATCACTCTCTCCTTTTTTTCCACTCGGATAAAACTGTTTGAATTTCTGAAGATGATGGCTTTTGAATATCTGTTAGATGAGAAACTCGTTTTTTCTTTGTACTTACGAATGTGGGCTGTTTTTCGATTTTTTTATTTGCTGGTTTATTTGATTTATATATTAGTGTTACATTTTCTCCTTTTGCAACAACATTTATCGTCCTGTCTATTAATTTTCCAGTCTCAATTTTACATTCAAGAGATATTTTTTTTGTTTTAAGCATTTCCGATAGAATGTCCAGTTTTGCTATCAAGTCTCCATTATCTTGCTGAAATTGCTCTTGGATACAACTTTGCGTTATCAGCTCAGATATTACCTCACCTTTTGTAGTTAATTGAGATTCATGATCCAGTTTTTTTGTAATTACTGTCAAATTTGGATACATGAATTTTCTTGTACTTGCCTTGATTTTTTTATCAGATTTAACATATGTCAACATATACATGTTATGGTTAAGTATTCATCTTTAGAGCCCTCAACAACCTCAAAACAGGATCATGAATCTCAATTAACTACAAAAGGTGAGGTAATATCCGAGCTGATAAAGCAAAGTTGTATCCAAGAGCAATTTCAGCAAGATAATGGAGACTTGATAGCAAAACTGGACATTCTATCGGAAATGCTTAAAACAAAAAAATTATCTCCTGAATGTAAAATTGAGACTGGAGAATTAATAGACAGGACGATAAATGTTGTTGCACAAGGAGAAAATGTAACACTAAAATATAAATCAAATGAACCAGCAAATAAAAAATTGAAAAACAGCCCACATTCGTAAGTACAAAGAAAAAACGAGTTTCTCATCTAACAGCTATTCAAAAGGCATCATCTTTAGAAATTCAAACAGTTTTATCCGAGTGGAAAAAAAGGAGAGTGATCATTTATATACGAAAAATATAGGGATATTTTAGATACGGCGGTATTTATATTTTATAACTACTTTACAATTTTTGTATTGAAATTTGTATCTACAATAAATTTTTGAAAATGTATGTAATATTTACTGTCTAAACTCCTGAATGTATGTCTTGAAGATATTATTCTTAAATTATATACCTATAAAACAAATTTTAAATAATTTAAATATTTATTAGGTCCCTAAAAGTACTTGTATGATGTTGAGACTTACAAAAAATAGCTAACATTGCCTTTCACACAGCCCGCGATTTTTTAATATTATAATATTGCAAGGGAAACTTTAACATAGAAAAACCAGTAAATCCAAAAATAAGAAAATTTAGAAGCACTCGAGATTTTTACATACAAAAAAAATGAGTTTCACATCTCAAATTCTAGTCTGTTATAAATTCGAACATACTAACATATTCTAGCTATAAAATATCAAAGCACATACCAATAATTTCTATTTCTATATTTAGACTTAAAATAATTTAAATATTATTACCTATAAACATATCCTAATTCAAGATATTTGCCGCGATTTTTAACTTCATTTGAATTCCGCGAGAGTGCGCATAATCGAGATAAGGTTCGCGTTATTCTCGTTAGGGGCGCATAGTCGCGGTCAATGCTCCACGCAGCGGGATGTCAATCTGCAGACGCATAAGGTATTATGACAGCTGTTCGGCTACAATCGGTAATTGATCGGAGCCAATGAAATTTTAAGTAAAGTGCAGACACAGAGGGGCATTAGACGTCTGCAGTTTACTCAGTAGTTTCGCTTTGACACACTATATATTGTTTTCCACGAAGTCAAAGAAATAGTTGCAAGTTTGTGAAAAGACTAAGTATTTGAAGTTAAAGTTAACTTATTATAAATTGTTTAAATATGGAAAGTATGCTACCAGAAGGCTACGAGTACAAATTTGTAAACGATACAACTGTTAGATTAAATCTGAGTACTAAAGAGGAAGTTGAGGTTAGTTTTGCATGTTTATGTTTCAATCAACGAAAACTTACAGACCGAAAAAATGCCGGTAGATATACAAACTGTATCTAACCAAATTCAGCGCTTACACAAAGTAATTTTTCTAAAACAGTTAAAAAAAAGGCGACATTTTCATTTGTTTTCAATGGATGAAGTCATTAATTTTCGTAAACAGGGCGCAAAATACTTTTTTGGGCTCGTGACATGTAAACAACACATTCATGCACAGTTGACGTCCACCGTAACTACGACTTTACAGTTAGTCAGTGCTTTGTCGCACCGCGGTACGGTAAAATGACTAGAAAATTTTTAGCTTTCAGAGACCCTTAAACAAAAAGTTGCTTTGTAGTAATAACGGGTGTTAGCAGAAACGCTAGTTACGTATTTTATCGTTCAGTTGCGTTTAGGAGAAATAAAGAAAATTTTGACGTTTCAAACTGGCAACTACAAAATTTACTGATGGCAGCTTGTTTGATGGCTTAATATTCGAAAGCGAAGTCGTGAATTTATAGAAAATGTTAAAAAAAGATATGTCGGCCAAAAAATTTAATACAATACTCGTGCGTTAGGCATTTTACATCGCTCGGTTTTATTGAAGCACTCCACTTCGCGTCGTGCTTCAAAATTAAAACCTCGCGCTGTAAAATGCGACCTACCGCACTTGTAATGTAAATAGCTATTACGTTCTAAAACGCGTCCAGCAACGTTTGAATTAATTTAGTGAATAAAATGGTTCAAGATATTTACCAATTTATTATTTTAACTTAAACAGTTAGTTAATTAATTAATTACCATATATAGGTACATTAAGAGTTCCAATGTTAAAATGACATTAATTTTATAATTTATTCATAACCTATCAAATAAATTCATGTTGACAGTTCTATGATTTTCATTTCAATTTTGCTTAATATTAATGCAATTTTCGCAAACATTTTATTTGAATCTCGTCTTTTTTAACGAAAAATCGTGAAGAAAGTAACGGTTTTAACTATTTTATTGAAATTGTGATTTGTCAATTTGACAGTTGTCAATTTTGAATACTTTTTCCATCAAATTTTGAGTTACAAGGGATCACTATGAAAAAAATAAGTAAACAACACATATAAAAGCAACTTTTTTTACTCATTTGCCAATTCGTGAAAAACCGTATGACTTTCATAACTAGTTGTACAATATACTATTGCGGTCTACATACAAAAATAACTATTTTATTGAACCAATGTCCCAAGTGTATTATTTTTAACATCAGTGCTAAAATTAGTCCAAGGTAACGTGCATAAAATCATAGATGGCTTATCAAGCAAATAAGTAAAAAAAAGTTGCTATCATACTTATTGTACACATTATTTTTTTCCATAGTGATCTCTGTAACTCGAAATTTGGTCGAAAAAGACTTCAGAATTTACAACTGCCAAACTGATAATTCACAATTTCAATAATGTAGTTAAAAAAAGTATTACCTTCTTTAAGCTGTTTCGTTAAAAAAGTGATACTTTCTTCACAATTTTTCGTTAAAAAAAACTATTTTCATAATCATAAAAATCACAAAAAAAAATCTATAACATACATGTTAAAAGTGATTATATTTTATTCGCAGAGTGGATCAACTCGCTTCGCTTGTTTTGGAAACTTCCCTACTTACAAAATAAAATGTCACTTTTAAAACGTGTTTCGAAAACTACTATTATGGCTCTAGTTTGGCATACCACTATAGTAATTTTACTCTGCATGTTTCTTTACAGAAATGGGTATGCGATTTAGAAGACAAGACAAAGGTTACTTATCGAATTACCAAAACATTTAAAGTAGGTTCTGCAAGACCAGTAAATATATTTAAAAGAATATATCACTGCTACTTTAACACTAGAACCAAAGATGAATCTTTAGCACGAAGTAAAAATACAAACTGTTTGCACCAGTTGTTTGTTAAAATTCAACGAGAAATCATAAAAACAAAATCAAAGTCCAACGTGTTCGTTCGTCGTTGGCTATGTGTCATGGAGTTTAAAAATAATCATAACCATACCATCTTAACAGCAGCAGCATTACGCCATAGACCAATTGCAGACAAAATAAAAAAAACGATTTATTGAATTATTCGAACATGGCCATAATGCGTCTTCTGCTTATCATACCTATTGTATTGAAATGATTAATCATCTATTAGATGAATATGAAATTTACGTCGTAGACAGGCGTTTCTTTCCAACCAAGAATGATGTGCAAAATATATGGAAATCTAATTTCAAAGCTTCTTATGGTGAAAGGACTGGGGAAAAGATGCTACATTATTTAGAGCAATTTCTTGCCGAACAGGCGGATAATATTGGTATCTTATATAAAATATCACGTGTACAAGAAAATTATTCAGTTGCATTGTGTACACCCATAATTCAGCGTGCAGCAAAATTGCCCCAAGCAAATGAGATATTATTTGTAGACTCGACAGGTAACTGCAATGTTGATAATCACAAAGTGTATTTCTTTTTCACTCAATCGCCCGCTGGTGGAATTCCCATTGGTTGTGTTCTCACTAATAGTCAAAAGTCTGAGGTCTTTCTTGAAGCCGTAAGATCGCTGTTTGAAATCCTTCCAATAAAAATTATTCCGTCAGTAATCTTGACTGATGACGATCTAAGTGAAAGAAATGCGCTTCAAATTATTTGGCCTAATGCAACGATGCTGCTGTGCACTTTCCATGTCTTGAAGGCCTGTTGAAAATGGCTTACTATGCAGCAGATTCTACAACTTTTGATCCACTTAGTTAATTCGATCGAAACCACACAATTTCATCACAGTGTTGCTCAGGACGATTATCAGTCTAAGCAAGGGTTATTTGTTAATACAAGTGAGGTTATTATGGAAACAGAAGATAATGATTGGAAAAATGCAAACATAGATTAAATTAAAAGTAAATGGATGGCGCATTCAAATTTAATAATTTCACACCTTGAAAGAGATCCTGTATCTTTTGGACCGGCCATTACGAAGTATCTAAACAATTGCAATAAATATGCTAAATCACATCAAGCTTTGATTTCAGGTTTACACACTGCCTTTAAATATACAGGTGTTTCTACGAGAGATAGAAAGCGTAGAATGTTATGCAAGGGGAAAAAATCCGTTCAGCCAACCTCTGTATCAAGACGCAAAGTTGCAATGACGAGCAGAAGGGCATGCCTTACTGGACGAAAAGCAGGAAAAATAAATGTTAAAAAACGTAAGACAGCTCCACATGCCCTACAGAAATGCGTGGATAAAAATGTTGGGCTACGAAGTAATAAATTTAGAAAATAAATGGTTCCAAACAAGTTTAATTAAAATATTCTACATTTCTCTCAGTGTAATGTTGATTTCTTTCAAATTAATAAATTTATACCTATTTAACAAAGAGTAGTTCTTTCACTTATACCTACCTGTAAATTATGTAAGAGATTTTTTCGCAGTACAGATAATTTAGTAATAACAAGGCAACACCACACAATAGACCAGATATTACACTAGAAAGTAATACACATGGTATCATGTAGCTTATAGACACATCTGTTCCAGCTCACTCACACGTTACAAATAAATACAACGAGACAATAGATAGCAATATTGAAACAGAAAGAATTTGAAACAAAAGCAATAGTACCATTCCTCATCTCAACCACAGGCATCACATTAAATTCATTAAAAAAACAACTTACACAATTAAACTTAATTAACAACATTCACACACACATACGAAAAGCAGTCATGTTACAAACGTGCAGTATCGTGAGAAAATTCTTATATCAAAATTAAATAATTAAACCAGATCAAAATCTCGTTTAATTGGAATAAACCGAACATTTCAAGAAAAAGCACAATAATAATGGTATCTATCAACTCAAGATACAATAAATAAGAAATAACAGTTGTCGCGGTGCTTGCGTAAAGTGCAGACGTATTATAATTCAACACGTCTGCAGTTTACGTCTGTTTTGATTGGCCGTACGACTTCGGAATAAACGATGTGATTGGATATACCTTATGCGTCTGCAGATTACGTAATATATGCGTGCGGGACCTGCGTGGCTTCGTTTATCTTCACTGATTGGCCTCGAGAGGATTCTAATAAAAGAGTAGTGTGTGAAACTAATGACTCAGAAGAAAGGAAAAGTGTTTTGATAGGTCAAATTTTTCTAAACGCTATTGATTCTTTGTTTACGCGTTTTTCATCTCTACGGAAAATACAGGTTGTCATTAGTTATTTTTTGCGTTTTGTTAGAAACGGTAGATGTTCTGACAAAATGTTGGTACCCTTGTCGCAAAAGGAACTTCATCAAGCTCCCTTATGTTTGGTCAAATTAATCCAAGAGCAATCTTTTGCACAAGAAATTTCGGCTCTTCGTCGTGGTAAGAAGGTTCCTAAGACATTTATGAAATTATCCCCCTTTTTCAGATGAAAACGATACTCTACGTGTTGGAGGTAGACTTTCTCAATCAGAGTTAGCATTTGAAGCTAAACATCCAGCGTAACTTCCTTCTTTTCATGTTCTCTCAAAGCCATTGATTTTAAAATTCATTATCAAAATTTACATCCTGGTGTAAACACCACTCACTATTTGGTACAACAAAAGGTTTGGATTCTTGGTGCGCGTAGCCATATTCGTGGTTGTTTATCAAAATGCTGTCGTTGTTTTAGATTTAGACCTAATAGTTTGGTATGCCCCATGGGTGATTTACCTGAATCTCGGGTTTTTCAAGCAAAAATCTTCTCTCATCTTGTTGTTGATTTTGGAGGTCCATTTTCAATTGTTACAAAACACACTAAAGGTGCAAAAGCTTATTTGTGTTTATTGGTATTCTTATCAGTGAAAGCAGAGCATTTAGAAGTAGTGTGAGATTTAACTACTGATGCCTTTTTAGCTTGTTTACGTCGTTTTATTGCTCGTTGGGGTAGGTGCTCAGACATCTATAGTGACTGTGGCACTAATTTTATTGGAGCGAGCCACCAATTGCAAAACTGTTTGAAAATGGCATTTTAAACCACCTCCTGCACCACATTTTGGAGGAATTTGGGAGAGTGGTATAAAGGTAGTTAAAACCCATTTGTACAGAGTCATTGGTGCCCAAATCTTAACTTTTGAAGTATTATTAACTCAAATTTAATATATATATATATATATATATATATATATATATATATATATATATATATATAATTGGTAAGAGTGGCACCCAAACTGTATACTTCTTGAAAATATGGCACCCAATTTTACAATGTGGCACCCACGTTTGGGTGCCAGTATGTTTCTCACTAAAAATGGGGTTTTTAAGACCAGGCGGCCTCTAACGGCGCACATACAAAATTTCGTCAGGGAGCCACTTTGACTTTTTTTCGTACCGGACATACTCCAGTAGTTCCATCGTTTTGCCACCATGGGGCGCCAATGCATATACAACTTTATATAGATTCGTCGAAATTTAGCATTTTGGCTCATAGATTAATATAAGCAGTGGCGCACCCAAAATTTTGCAACAGCGCAAGGGTGCTGTAATTACATATAACTTCTCAAATTGCATGATACGTATAATTCTACGCTTACGTTGTAATATCGGTGCTTCTGAACATTAATTTAATTTAGTAAAGTTTTAGGAGTCTTTAACTTTAATATACGAGTAGAAATGTGTACACTAGAATGATGTGGCTAACACATGACTTTACCATACCACAGAACTTTAAAATTTGTATGGATTAAAAAATGTTTCGAAAAAAATTTTACAAAAAAATTTAAAAAAATTAATAAGTCCATCTTATTCAGAATTTGATTATCTATAACTTTTGTCATATATACTTTTTCGATAAAATGAAAAATAAAGTGCGAAAATTCAAAAAGTTGAAAAATGCAAAAAATAAAGTACCCTCCGATTGAAACCAAAATATGCCTATAATCGGCGCATAGACGTTAGTAACCTAGATATAGATTTTGGTTGAGATCCGTTCAGCCGTTTTCTCTAACATACGTTCACAGACAGACAGACACATAGACAGACACACAGACATTTTTTGTAAATGGTCTAATCGTGTTCCTAGGATGCTAATTAGTGTATTTTCGGCGAAAAAAATTCCGAATTTTTTCACGATCACATAACTTGACATACTTACCTATGGTATGATAAAGTATAAATGTGTGATAAATAGTCCATCTTTAAAATTAATTAAATTGTTGAACTGGTTTGATTAAGTTGCGAAATATATGTTTCGGCTTTTTAAATTGACGTAATCATCACCAAGCAAATTAAACGATGATAAGCGTAAAATACATAATTATTACAATTTATAATATAAGTAAAAACCTTATATTAATTCTACGTGGTGAATGTAACTAACTAAATAGCAGAAGGATAAAATAACTATTATAACATTTTCAGCACAATATGCTACGAAAATATCTTCTTTGGAGATTCTCAACTGACTTAAACAAACATAAATAATTGCATGTAACAAACTACTTGTTTTTATATTTTTTTATAAATCAAATTGTTTATTGCAAGGGCCATATTGCGAGCAACACAGTATAATAGTGTAATTGGAACTTTCAACCTGTGCCATTTGATTGAGAAACATTCGAAGTTTATTTTACGTTACGTCTGAAGTGGTCATCGTTTTTGCTTAATCAGACTTCTTAATAAGCAGTAAAGACGCATTCGTTTTAGTAATTTAATCCATGTTTATTGACACTTCGCTTATCTCGGGACTTCCCATGAGCTACTAATATTCCAATCCGACGAATTTCATCAGTACGGTGGGTGCGTTTGTGAATGGTGTATATACAAGTGCTAGTTTGTTTTGTTAACACACTATGAACGACAGAACCAGAAGGATTATAAATTTGGCCAAACAAGGTAAGTTAATGACTATTTTCACTTTTCTGTTAATATTAACGTTAGTCTATTTTATAATTATTAAATTTTGTGGGTATACGAATTGTAAATTATGGATTTGTGATTGGTTCTGCGTCAATAATCTTGGTTGCTCCAAATTTAATACTATTTTCATTGTTACGTGGTTATGATCAACAACTTATTTAATTAGTTGTGTCTTTCAAACTAAAAAAGTTAAACTACGCACTTGTGCTGGAAATGACAAAGGTGATAAATGAATTTTGCTTCAAATGTTTTTTAAACTTAATACACTTATGGGAACTAACATTAGCATCAAGTTTTCGTACTTACTTTAATTTAATAATAACAAATTAAAATTTAATCTTAATGTTGGAGACTTTCTCTCTGAGCTAGTTGCAGCTGTTTTAAGCATTTATTCGCCATTTATTTACGCATTTCATTATGCTATTTCAATTTTTACAATTACAAGCAAAGCAACTAAAATTAAAAAACTTTGATTCTGTATATGCAGCAGCAGAGCCAAATGAGTGTCAAGATCTCAGCGACAATAGCTGTAGCTCCATAGACAGTAGATGTTCATCTACTGACTATATTCCGGAATCCGTAAGTGCATACAAAAACATATAAGTAAGCGTCGCTTTATCACAACATATAAGCAAACTACAAAACAAGGCGCATCTAACGAAGTCATCCATTATAGATGAGTGACATACAAGATGTGTGTTCGGCTACTTTGTAAAGTACCGTTTATAACAGGTTTACATCTATAAAGTGCCTTTTTATTGTACTAGAAAAATAAAGTTCTATTTAAATAAAGTAGACAGTATTGTATAAAGTTACTTTATTTTACTAGTACAATAAAGGACCATTTTGTGAAGGGAAAACTCATAAACGGTATTTTATAAAGTGGTCGAACACTAAAAACTGTTTTGCTACATCACATCTGCGCATATTTAAGTTTTAGATACTATACGTTTGAACAAAACTATTTTGTCTGATAGTTGCATATTGTATTCATTTTCAGTTTGGGTTTCCACAAATTTGCCATGAATTCTTGCAGGGAAAAACGTACTTTAATAAATTTTATCTTAATTCTAATTTCTAAAGCATTAACATTTGTATTGCTTTAAACGAGCTACTAACAAAATTAAAGCGCCAAATGCGATATAAGTAAATGCGTTAATTTGAGATACCTATACATTTATAATTATTTTCTAGGACAGTGAAGAGTCATCAGATCATCTCTCCACATCAAATGAGTTTCGTGTACGTAAAGTATTTGTCATTCAGCTATTTTTAAAATATGTTATACTACAAGACCATTCTATAAATTTTCCTAGAATAATTTGTTAAAGAAATGTGTAAGGATCTCGGATAAACCGCTCGGATGAAATGCTTACTATTTCATTATATAACAGGCGGTACTTGTTTTTTTTACTTATTATTAGCGTTTATTGTCTAAGCTTATGCATTTAGTCATCTCCTCAATACCACAAGAAATTTGATTAACCTATAAATACTTACATCAATTTACATATGCATTATTTCTATTCTTTTTTTATGTCATACGTGGTTATTATTCCTTAAGAAAAATTTTATTATACATTTTGTTAACATAGTTTTCGTCTAAGGTAGTCTCCTCAAGATAGTCCCGAAGATCGTTTTCTTGTAAGTCCAATTATTCCGCTGATGCCGGATGTTTCCTTGAATAACGACGAACATATATCGGAAGTGAGTTATTTTCATAATTGTAGTTGAAGTATGTATTTTGCAAGTTGACTTTCAAGTTAGTTTTACATAACTGTGAGCCGGAACAATTTTAACTACTAAACACATGTCATATTAACGGCTAAACTGCGTATTTAGAATGATTTTTTAATCTTTAATTTAATCTTTGTATTGTGGTGTGATAGTATTTATTTTAATAGGATCCAACTGATAACACGGATTCGCGAGATGGACTACATCCAAATGAAAGCGATCAAAATAAAAACCAACCTATATTAGAGGTAAATAGGATTAAAAAGAACACTCTGTATAGTATGCAGACGCACATATGTCATTTGAAAAATATGGCAAATTTAATTGTATTAAACTCAGCGCTTATGATTTTTTTTGTTTTTTAGACACCTCAGGTATATAACACCCCTTTTTTGATCAAAAATAAATATAAGAAAACCATGTGCAAATACTGCGACGGTACCATTGTATCAAAACACTTTTCGCGGCATTTGCAACGAAAACATCTAGAAGAGAAAGAAGTTAGAGAGATTTTTTCGTTAGAAAAGCAAAGCACTAAAAGAAAACATTTACTGAGTTTGCTACGAAATGAAGGAAATTTGGAAGTAGCAATGCGTGGGCATATAATTCCAAAGAAGCGAGTAAACACCGGCGAAATAATTGAAAATGATTATGCTATTTGCGTTCATTGCAAAGGGTATTTCAAACGACTTTGTCTTAGTCGACATGTAAAAAAATGTTTTGCAAAAGCTGATGCAACTAATACTACACGTCCTTTATTTAATTCCATGATTTATTCAACTTGTCACAAAAAGTATGGCGATATTGTGGCGAAATCGTTGGTGAGACAACAAATATTCAGTAAGATGCAGGCTGATGAAATCACAGCAGCTGTCATGAATGATATTCTTATTGTATTTTATGGCGAAGATCTGTTAAAAAGGAATAAAAATAAATGAAACTTGAGTCACATTTCAAATAAATTACAAGAGTGTGGTAGATTTCTACTTGAAATTAAGAAATTGGGAACCTATAAAGATATGTTATCTGTTTTAAAACCAGAAAATTTTGACGATATAATAGAAGCAACGAAAGGTATATCACGGTATGATACGACAGCTAGATCCTTTGGTGTTGCATCTCTGGCTTTGCATTTTGGAACCACCTTGAAGAAATTGTCAGATTTAACCTTAAAATTAGTAATGAGAAAAAAGATACCTACCTTTAGTTATAAAAAACTTAGAGAGCACTTTAATAGACCTGAAGCGATTTAAAAAGATTCTAGAAAGTCAGTGGACAACTGAACTTGGCAGCTTGGCTTTAAAAGACTTAAATGAGAAAGCCAGTATAAAGCCTAAACTTTTACCACTAACAGAAGACATTATAAAATTAAAAAATTACGTTGAAACAATTGCCGCTGAAGCATTCAAAAATTTGGAAACACGAAAAACAATGGCAGATTATAAAATTCTAGCAGAAACAACGTTGGTTCTTACAATCTTACATAATAGAAAAAGAGTTGGAGATGTGCAGTATTTAGATTTAGATTCTTATAAGGATCAAATGAATAACGAAAATACAACTGCAACTGCAGAATTCAGTGCGTCGTTGACTAGTAACGAAAAATTACTTACCCAACATTATAAAAGGATTATCGGAATTGGTAAAGGAAACAGACCAGTCACAATTTTGATACCGAAAAATGTTCAACAATATTATTCCATGATATATAATTTAAGAGTACGTACTGATTGGTTTTCTACTCAAAATAATTATTTCTTTACCTTTCCAAAATCTTGACGTTGGATAGACGGCTGTGTCGTTTTTCGCAAGTATTCGAAGTTGTGTGGAGCACAGAATCCCGAATTGCTGACGTCTTCTCGTTTAAGAAAACATATTGTGACAGTATCCCAGGTTCTTAATTTAAAACTGAATGAGATTGATCAGTTAGCAAAGTTTATGGGCCATACATCTAAAACTCACGAGAATTTCTACAAGTAAGTATCTTTTGTCTGTATTCGTTATAGAGGAACCAAAAACATTATTACACAAATATTGAAGATCACCACAAGATGTTTACCAAGTGGCTAAGGTTTCTAAGATCCTTCAGCTAATGGAAAAAGGAAATGCTGCAAATTTTAAAAACAAGTCGTTAGAAGAAATCGAAATGAAAAAGGAGGAGGTATTAGAAGAAAATTTATAAGGTAATAATGAATCAAAAAAATGAAATAATGTAAAACCGCGATTTTAATTGTATTCTCTAAGCCACACAAAAGGCGTCGTTTCTTTTAAAGATTCTAATTACAGATGAAGTAATAGAAAATACAAATAATTACATTCAAGAAAGAGCAAATATCAGCAGAGAACAAAGTCTCGTAGAACATGAAGTTAATATGGGAATTGAAACTCCAGTGCAAGAGAGCAGCACTCCAGAACAACAAACGGAAAGGGATTTTTCAAAACAAAATAATGAAACAGAACACACAGCACAAGAAAGGGATACTCCAGAACAAAATAAGGAAACCCCAGGGCAAAATTTAGACAATCAAAATATACTTCAAACAAGTACTTGTTCTTATCCTTAATTTACTGATTCAATCTGAAACTTTTTATTTTCAGATTGCTTGGCTAAAGGTAACAGACAAAGATGGGCACCGCAGCAAAAAAAGGTCATGCTTGGTTATTTCAAAGACCATAGACGAAAGAATCCAACTTTTGCTGGGATTTCATGGGTTCGCATAAAAACATTTGTTTTTAATACATATCGCAACAAATAATATTGTCGCATTCTACATATATTTTTAAATATATCTATAGTATATACTCATTTTTAAAATTTTAAATACATATACATACGTTTTTAAATATAATAATAATGTAATAAATACTGAAATAAATGTTCGATTTTCGTAATCTATTTCTTTATCATTTCAACAAAATATTAAGTGCGATATGCAATAAACAAGTTTTAGCAAATAATAGAAAACATTTTTCTACAAAATAATGAAACTGTGCTCCTTTGGTATTGAAAAGCCAATTAGAAATATTAACCAGTAATTAACATTTTTTAATACGACGTGATACTTGTCCTTGTTTCAGATAAAAGAAAAGTTGTTATTCATTCTCTTCTGACAGTGCTCCGACAAATTAAAAAGCCGAATCTCTATCAAATACTGTAGATACTGTTTCTGTGATGGTCATTATTTAAAAACCGCGTTAGAACTCGGTAGACGCCATTTGAAGACTATTTTACATAAGTAAAGAACCTTTATCTTTTTCATGAAGACGTGTAGCCAAATTTAATGGTAGTAATTGCTTTCACGTAAAATTTTTGGGTCAACCATCAGGTTAAAGATGTATCCTAGAATGTATTATAACATTTAAACAAACGTCGTCAAATGTAAAAAGAATATAGTTCCACATCATATCTAAGTCACGTATTGCTAGTCACACATGAATCATTAAGCTTCTGAAACCGGCTTATCAGTCCAAAATATGTGGCAACGGTGTAAGATGTCACTTCAACAACTGGTGTCGCCGCCATCATACAGCTGGATGCTATATTGTAAATTGTTGTATGTGTGCCATGATTACACCGTTTTTCAAAAGTGTATTATACACTGGGTGCTTAAAGTGCAATGCGGTTCCTGGATGCCACTTTAACCGAAACATATGTATATATATATATATAATCCATCCCTCTTCTACCGTTAAGTGTAGAGGGTGTAATAAACCTATCTTTACATAACTAATTACTTCATTCTTACATATAATAAACCAAAATAAATAAGCAAATTTAATATAATCATGCAATTCAACTTCACACTTGCTAACTGTCTATTCTGAATAGGTTGTAATGGTTCTGTTGTACCTTCCTTTATTCTATTTCGTCGCTGCTCTCCATCTATTTCTGTCCCTTGCTATGTTCTCAGCCTGGTTCCATGTTAGCCCCTTTCCCTTCAGTAGTTCTTCCACTTCCTTATCCCACGTCATGCTTGGTCTGCCTTTCTTTCTTTTTCCGGTGGTCTTTGCTTCCCATACTTGTCTAACTTGCCTTCCTTCAGGTAATCTTTTCATATGTCTCCACCACCGCAACTGAGCCTTCTCTGTGTACTTCCTGGCACTCTCTGTTTTCAGTCTTTCTCTAATTTCATCGTTCCTTATCTTGTCCATTAACGTTACATTTGCTACTCTTCTCACATACTTCATTTCCAGTACCTGTATTTTTTTATGTAATTTCTCTGTTAGAACCCATCTTTCGCTTCCGTATAGTAACGTCGGCAAGTATATGGTTTTGTAAATTGTCATTTTTGTTTTGTTGCTAATTTCTTTTTTATTGATGAAACCTTTTCTCATACCGTGGAACAATTTAGTTGTTGCCGTGATTCTATTGTTAATTTCCTCTTCCATTTTTCCAGTATTATCTATGGCTATTCCTAGATACTTTATGCTGCTGTCTTGCTCCACTATCTGATTGTTAATTTGGATGCTTGCTCTTCTCTCCTTGTTATTTGATATCACTACTATTTTTGTTTTTTTTTATATTGATTCTCATTCCTTTTCTTTCTAGCTCTTCTGCCCACAGGTTGACATTGAACTGTAAGCTCCTTTCTATGTTTGCCATTATTGCTATATCATCTGCAAATACACAATCTCCCACTTCTACCGGTTTCAATTTGTAGTATCCCACCTTCATCTTCTTACTTTTACAGCTGACATTTCTTATTATTTCGTCCATAAAAGTAATGAAAAGTAGTGGGCTAAGGTTGCCTTCTTGTCTAACTCCCTTCGTTGTTCTGAATGTATTAGTCTCTCTATTGTTTTTTTCTTGACTATATTTTCTGTTTTCTTATACAGTGATTTAATGGCTTCTATCAAATTATTTGCAATACCATTTCTCTCTAGCACATCCCATATTTTTTGTCTCTCCACCTTGTCGAAAGCCTTCTCCAGGTCAACAAAACATATATATATTTCCTTGTTATAGGGTAGCGATTTCTCTATTACATTTCTGATTGTAAATATATGATCCTGGGTGCAGTGTCCAGGTCGAAATCCACTTTGTGCCTCATGCAGTTTTTCCTCCACTACTTTTCTAAGCCTTCCTTCCAGGATCATCTCGTACACCTTGCTGGCTGCGCATAACAGTGAAACTCCACGGTAATTTGAGCAATCTGTACGATTTCCCTTTTTGTAGATTGGAACTATTATGGACGTTTTCCAGTCTTTGGGTACTGTTAGAGTTGCCCATGCTTCTTTAATAATTGTATGTAGTAGTATCATTCCATCTTCTCCCATGCATTTTAATAATTCTCCTTTTAAGCCGTCTACTCCTGGTGCTTTCCCGTTTTTCAGTTTACCTATCGCTTTCTTTACTTCTTCTAGTTGTATATTGTCACTCGTTTCTTCTAGTTGTGTATTGGCATTTCCTTCTGGTCTTATTGCGCTTTGTTCTGTTTCTGCTTCCTCTCCGCTTGTGTCAGCTCCTTCTAACATGTCCTGGAAATACTGTTTCCATCTATCCATAACTTCATTGTCTTCAGTAATTATGTTTCCTTCTTTGTCCATAATGTGCCTCAACCCTTGTTGTTCTCTTTTGTTTCTCATATTCTTGAGAACTTTATAGAAAAGCTTGTAATTTGTTTTACTATCTTTTTCCATCTTTATCCCGAAGTCTTCCCATTCCTTGGCTTTTTCTATTTTGATCTTCTCCTTTGCCAACCGTCTCGCTGCTTTGTAATTTTCATAGGCTTCTTCACTTCTTTGTTGTAGGTATGCTCTCCACGCTGTCTTTTTTGTTTTGATCAAATTTTTGACTTCCTCGTTCCACCAACTTGTTCTCTTCTTGAATCCTCCTGTTATGGCTAATCCGCAAGCTTTGGTCCCAGCCGCGTACATGATTTCCTTGAATTTCAACCATTTTCCTTCTATTGTCAAGTTTTGCCATTCATTTGCTGTATCATGTGCCTCCTTCGTGATCCATTTGGCAAACTCCTCTCTTGTCCGTTGTTCTTGTAGTTTGTATGTCTTGATGGTTTTTGTTTCTTTCTTACTGAGCTCCTCCACTTTCCTCACCCTTTCTTTTGTCTCGTTGTTTTTTATTGTTGCTACTAGTAGATAGTGGTCTGTCGATAGTTCGGCACCCCTATATACCCTTACGTCTTGAATGCTTCTTCTGTTTGTTGTCTCTGTAATAACATAGTCTATAATTGATCTTTCATTTCTACCCGGTTCCTCCCGAGTGTATTTATGACTATCCTTATGTTGGTAGAAAGAATTTTGAATCACCAGTCCATTCTGAATGCAAAAATCTATTAGTTTATCCCCATTCGTATTTCTTGTGTTCTCTCCGTAGCTGCCCATCACTACGTGTCTTCCTGTTGTGTCATTCCCTATTCTGCCATTGAAATCCCCAGTAAGTATAGTTGGGTTGTTTGCTTCTTCATATACCATTTGTAGCTTTTCCCAGAATTGTTCCTTTTCATTCTTCGTGTCGTTTTCGCCCGGTCCATATACTATTATTACATCCATTTTCTCAGAGTTACTTCGTGCGAATGTTACTTTCATTATTCTCTTACTCAATGCTTTCCATTCCACTAGTTTCTTCATATACTGCGGGCTTATCACACAACCTACACCTGCTTCCGCTCTTTTATTCATTTCTGCTCCGCTGTATAGAAAGCCATATTCTTCCACTATCATTTCTCCTACTCCTTTCTTCTTCGTCTCCGTAATTGCCAGTATTTGCATTTTATATTTCTTGATTTCTTGAATGAGTTCCTTTTCTTTTCCATTTATACTCCTAATATTCCATGTTCCTATTCTATTCAGTCCATTCTCGTTTTTTTCCATTCTCTTTGCCTGGTTCGTTTTTTTCTTGTCCCGTCCTGTACCTTCTTGTGTTAATCGTTTTTTGATGTCCCCTGTGCTGGTTTTGTTTGCTGCAGTTTTTGTGTTACCTTGTTCCATGTCCAGATTTCTTTGTCGCTTATCATTTTACGGTAGCCCACTTTAACTGTTTTTCCTTTTGCTGCTTCTTCTTTGACTTGCTTCCGTATTGCTGCTTGTACCATTCTTTCGTCTAGTGTCAGATCGTCGTTTATGAATACTTTCAGTCTGGAATCGTGTAGTTTTCTCTTATTGATCATTACCGTACTTTTGTCCACTTTGCTGTTAAGTTCCACTAAACAAGTTTTTTCTCCCAGTTTCCAAGCAGCTTCCGCTTTCAATACTACTCCCAGTTCCCTTTCGATAAACCCTTCCATTTCTTCCTTTAACATTTTAGGGTTAGTGGATTGCATTTCTATCCCTTGGATCACTATGTTCTTTCTCCTCTTTTCCCCTTCCAGTTTTTCTATTCTCTCATTTGCTCTCTCCACTTCCTGCTTTAATCCCTGTATTTCTTTCGTAGCCCTTTCATTGGTATACTTTAGTTCTTTTATTTCCTCTTTAAATTCTCTTTGTTCTTTCCTTAGTTTCCTGATTTCTTCTTGTAGTGTTCTTGTCTCTTCACCATTGTTGTGCTGTTCTTTTTTTATGTCTTTTATATCTCCAGCCAAGTCTCTCATAAAATCCATCATTTTCTCCATTTGTTCTCTCATATCATCCTTGGCTTTTGTAGGGGTCCTACTTGACTTTCTAGACCTCTTAAATAATTCTTCGATGTCGTCTTTCTTTCTTTTCCCCTCGTCTGTAAGGTACTCGTCCGAGTCCATTCTTTGTGGTAATTTCCTTGTTTTATATGTATGCAGCCCTCTCTGCTGTGTGTACGGTAGGTTGCCTATTCTGTGTTCGGCTGTATGGGAATTTCTTGATCCTTGAGTTCACTCTCAGTTATTACCCACTGTATTATATACTGCCGCCGGTTCCAGATGCAGCTCACAGGTCAGACCTTCGGATGGATAGCCTCTACCATCAGATAATTTTCTATGTTCGTAATATTCCTTTTCTTATGGGTTTGCAGCTAGACCACCCTTCGTACTTCCTATTGTATAATGTGTTGCCTACCTTGTGGCCGACCAGCTGGAGGTCAGTAGGTTTGTCCTTTTTAGTTATCTTTTCTTATCTCTTAATTTTCATGCAATATTCTCCTTTAATGTTAATCTCCCATAACCTCTAAGTTATTTATTTAGGTCTATTTACTCACAAACTTCCTATTGCTCAGAGTTTTCCTATATTTTCCTGCTTCCCGCTCGTCTTCATGTACTAATAAATCAACTTTCTGGTGTTCCAGCTCGCTTGGTATGGCCCAACTTTGGACTACAATACCAGAGTACTGTCACACCCTTTGTTCTACTTTGCAGCTTGCTTAGTCTTTTCAAATTTAAACTTTACTGAATTCCCTTCATTGTGCAGTGTATGTACTGACCCCAATCTTAGGTCGTTAACGCTTGGTCATTTCCTAACGCTAGAGCCTCTCACTGCGCCTCCAAATCCAGAATTGTATCATCTCCCCATTTATAGACTTTCTCGTTGGCAATTACTACAAAGCATGTAACAGAGTTGTTGGTTCTCTTGGAACAATAAATACTTGCATCAACTGTATCAAAAATCTAAGTGGTATACGACTCGCACCATCGAAAATGTAGGCATAAGAACACTTGTTCTTATTAAAAACGAACTGACCCCTCCTCTTGCTTGGAAACTGGGCAGAATAATTAGTGTTCATCCGGGAAAAGATGGAATCTGTAGAGTTGCAACAATCCAAACTACGCAGGGACTAATGCAACGTCCTTGTACTAAAGTGTGCCCTCTGCCTTGGCAGTAATAGTATTCTTAGTTTTTTCCTTAATTGATGTTAGTAGTTGTTTTTAGTACCTATAGT
Organism: Agriotes lineatus; assembly: GCA_940337035.1. Lineage (NCBI taxonomy): Eukaryota > Metazoa > Arthropoda > Insecta > Coleoptera > Elateridae > Agriotes > Agriotes lineatus. The sequence continues at coordinate 79,819 of CALNHX010005338.1, read as the reverse complement.
AAAAAAAAGCTCATGTAGACCTTAATTTTGGTGGGCGTCATAGCGTATTTTACCATGTAAAACCTTTTGCTTCTTGAGTTGATAATTTGACTGCCACTTTACGGAGGATTTTTCTTATTACGTCGTCCCAGGTGTCTCTTGGTCTACCTCTTCACTTTTTCTGTGCTGTTTTCTTTTCCCATACTCTTTTAACTGGCTTTTTGTCATTAATCCTGTGTAGATGGCCCCACCATTCTAGCTGTTCTATGAACTCTATCACTGGCTGAATTTTCAGTTCTTGCCTTATTTGGTCGTTCCGAACTCTGTCTCTTCTCGTGGTTCTTTTTACTCTTCTTAGATATTTTATTCCACTCGCCTGCAACCTGCTCCTGTCTGGTTGTGTGACTACTAATGATTCGGATCCGCATGTTAAGATCGGTCTGTATATAGCTCTGTATAATTTCATCTTTGTTTGCTTCCTTATATCTTTCTTATTTATAAATCTCTTACTCACTGCATAGTATACTTTAATTGCTTTTTCTATTCTGTTATTTATTTCTGTGTGTTGCTTTCCCGTTTCTTCAAATGTTACTCCCAGGTACTGAAAATCTGTTACTTGTTCTATTTCTACTCCTTCTAGTTGGATATGTAATTCTCGTTTTTCTTTTGAGATTGCCATTATCTTAGTTTTGCTGTTATTCATTTTCATACCGTATTTTAAGAGTCTCGTTCCAATTGATAAGGTTGTCTTGGAGATCTTTTTCTGTCCCTGAGATAAGTGCTACCTATATCATCGGCAAATGCACATTCGGTAATATCGACTGGTTCAAGGTTCCGGTGTCCGATATGCATGGGTTTCGTTTTTATCATGGCTTCTCTAATTATTGCTCCCATATAGGTTATGAAGAAGAGGGGGTTCAGCCCTCCTCCTTTTTTTGTGGTGAAGATGTCAGATCTCACGTTATTAATGATTACACAATTATTAGTTTCTTTGTATAAGTTTCTGGCTGCTCCAATGAGCTTTTCAGTGACGTCCTTTTTGCGTAGGCTTTCCCGTATTTTGGTTCTTGGGACTCTGTCAAACGCTTTTTCCATATATAAAAAGGCCAAGTAGGTAGTTTTCTCATTCGTTAGTGACTTATTTATTATTTCCTTTATTGTGAACACGCGATCTACTACGTAATCTACGATTCTACCTTTTCTAAATCCCCTCTGTGTCTCGATCAGCTTGGGTTCAATTACTAGTCTTAACCTTTTCTCAAGTATATGTTCATATATTTTTGTTATTGTACTTAGTAGGGATATTCCCTATAATCGTTGTAATCTTTGTTGTCTCCTTTTTTAAAAATTGGGACTATCAACCCTAATTGCCAATCACTGGGTATTTTTTCCTCGTCCCATATGTTTTTTAACACTTTGAAGGACACTAACGCTGATCAGCGTAATATTACTGAACGTCAATTGACTTAAATGTGACGAAACGCTGTCCAGCGTCCTCAATTGTATCTATCAGTATCGAGAGTATCACTGAACGTTGCAGGGCGTCCAATTTTCCATATAAAATAATAGTAATCTAGTTGTTACTGTCACCACTGGCACGTACACAGTCATATCAGTGTCACATAAACGAGTTATTTGCCCTACAGTGCCTTGATAGAGACAGTGGCGACAATAGGCACAATTTGCCACAAAATGGCGGCCAATGGCCTACTAACTTTAATAAATTGAACGTTTTTGAATGATCATGGTTACACAACGTATAAATAATATGTTGGTTGCACTGTAAGTCTATGTCAAATTCGAGGTTATTAGGTTAGGTTTTGCGTCAGTTTTAACACAAACTGACGCAAAATCTAACCTAGTTTGTGTTAAAACTGACGCAAAACCTAACCTGCTAACCTCGAATTTGACACAAACTGACGCACAACCTAACCTGCTAACCTCAATTTGGTATAAAGAAACAAAAGCATCAACAAATTTTGCCTCTTAATGGCGGCCGATTCGAGCGACCAATAAAAAGAATACACTCTATTGTCGAAACTGTCTCATATAAAGTACAGTGGCTATATACAAGACAGTGTGGCCATTGGGATGTCTTCGCCGTTATTGGTCGATGCGAATTTCCGCCATTTTCAGGCAAAATATTTAATTACTTCTAAGTTGTTCTTAAAGAGGTTGGTAGAACCTGTTCATTTGGTTAAGGAAAAAAATTAAACCTTTCAAATCTGACAATTGTAAATTGTCAGTGTCAAATAATTCATTAGCGTCGCAAGCGGGTGAAATTTTATCATCTATTGCCCTAAAAAAACTGATATTCTGCGCAGTATTTAAATGTGACAATTTAGAATTGTGTTATTGTTGTAATAGCACAAGATGCGTTCGACTTGGAATTTATGCTAAAGAGTTTACATCGGTGCTACGATGAATGAGGCCTTAGCATAAGTTTAGAAAAAACGGCGTATTTAGTAGTCAACTCGGAAGCACAATATGAAGTCTTAATAAATGAAGATGTCGCAGTAAGGTTTAAATACCTCGGTGCTCCAATACAATCGATGAAAAAGGTTTGGGAACAGAAGAGATCAGAACTCGAATAGTACAAAGTAGGTAAGAAGATAGTGGGATGCTTGAAAGCAATTTGATGGAACCATACTATCTCGAACAAAAACAACAAAAGAATAGGCAAAGTAATAGTAAAGTCTACACATTGCTCTTTTTCTGTGACGTCAGAAATAACAAAACATAGCGTTAAAAACGTATGTCTTATATTGCATTGAAATTCAAAAACATCAGTTAGATCGCAGGTAGTAAACTTTAGAAAGAATTTGACATATACCACACCTTCAATGTAGGGGATGCTCTAAATAGCACATTATTCAAACCAAGACATTCTTGACCTATGTAATCCGCCGTTTCTCCTCTTCGAAGAAGTCTCTAACGCTTAAAATAAGATTTTAGACTTGATTGTTTGCTTGTTATTGTGCATTACTTTACTGTCATTTTGGACAAATGTCACATTGACAGTATTATAAAACAAGCCATACTTCAAGCGGACCTGACCAAAAACTGCAGATTTTTTGTTTCGCCCAATTCCTTATGGTTAAATAAAGAGAGAAAATTGTTACGTCACAGCAAAAGGGTAATGTCTAGAGCCCTTTATAATACCGAGTGACTATAAATGATTGAATTTTTTTTTATTAGGTTGGCACTGTTTATGTTGGTAGCACTGTAAGTCTATGTCAAATTCGAGGTTAGCAGGTTAGGTTTTGCGTCAGTTTTGACATAGAATGACGCAAAACCTAACCTGCGAACATTGAATTTGACATAGACTTACAGTGCCACCACCATAAACAGTGCCAACCTAAGAAAAAAAAATTCAATCATTTATAGTCACCCGGTACAAGCAGACGCATGTTGTATAAGTTGCATAAAATCCTGCATCACAGTACTTTAGCGTTTACATGTTGGTGGCCATGATGTAACCAAAACATAACCCTATACTAATGTCAAACATTGCAATGGTTGTGGGTTATATTATCTATTCTCGCTGTTCTAGCTTCTAACCTCGCGTTTGAGTTGCCAGCTGTCTTCGTTTTCCTGTGTTTTTTTGCCTTTTATGCTTCGCATCAAATGTATACACATTAACGTATTTTCATTTTCTGAAAAAAAAACTAATTTTTTTAATTTGCCGCGTTTGTTATGTGATTTAATATGACTGACAAGCATGCTCGTATTATAGAGGTGCTTTAGTAATGTCTAGACTAGAGTGCTTTATAGACCAGGCAAGCTTATCCCACTAGATTTTGTGTCACAGGGACTTTAGCGCCAAGCCGTTGGCTGGGATGACCGGTAACCGTGCGTTCTGTCGTCTGTCAAGCAAGCAAGACTAGTACAGGCGCCAGGGAAATCGTTAATAGGGCTTTACGTGCAATTCTTGGTACCAGCATTTTGGGTTAATGGGTGGGTGGGGGGCTGTGCTCTGAGTCTAACTTTAAGTTTTCGGATCGATCGGAGAAATTGTTTTTCCGCAATATCGGAAGAAGTGTTGAAAACGGTTTTTTAGCAATTTCTCGTTTCCTGTTGCTCTGATGCTGAAATTGGATCAATACAAGTTTGTAGTTTATGAAATTCCTCACAACTTTTGGAAATACATTTTTCTCGTGCGCTCAACAATTCAAAAGTTGTTACCCCATAAAGCCAAGAAATTAAGGGTTGAAATGGGTTTTACGTAAATATATCGCTTTCAGTTAATCCTACTATAAAAAATATTCTTATATTTTTTGTAGAACAACTAATTTGCATAAAATTTGTGTATGAGTATTTTTCAATTTGGACAATTATTTACCGTTCTACAGCGCCGCAAATGTCGCAAGTCACGTAAACCGTACATTTAATGTGCACTTTCGAACGGCCCTGTTCCTTTGAGGTACAGTTTGTAGCGCGTTTTTTTATGTGGTTTTCCCGATATGCCTACTCCACGAAGTGTATTTCTAACAGTCTCACACTTCCCATGGTCTTTTTGATGGACAGGGTTCTGCATCGTTGATCCCACTCATTGCAGAATCGTTGATTTTATCGCCCTTGTCAAGTTGTGTTTCCTTTGAAAAGAACTCGGAAAGAGAAAATATGTCGTCGTCGTAATTGATGTGATATTCGTCAACATCTGTAGTAAGCATTCTGGAGAATTCCTGCACGTTCTCACAGGATTCTCCGGCGGGAAGCAAATGGCGGTGCACTTTAAACCCGCTTTGCGACGGCCATAGGCCTTTCCACATTTGGTCTTGCACCGGCATGAAATTAATTTTATTATTGCAAGAAGCGCGGGAGGCTTAGTGCTAGGCACCTGTAAGCATTGTCGCCGAGGACATCAACATATTGGTCCTTCTGACGGCACTAGGACGAAACTGTGCAAACGTTTTTCTTTGCAAGCCCGGAAAACCGAATACGAAGGAACAGCATTACTCTACATCATGCGTGAAACACGGCGATGCTGTATCAAAGCATATCTTGTTCTTGCATGCATTTTCTGGTTGTGACACAACATCGGCTGCTTACGGTATGGGCAAAGTGAACCCTAGAAAAGACACATACCCTGGAATCTGCAGCGAATCACTTTGTACAGAAAGATGTAGACGCGGATATCATCGCATTAGCGGGAGAGTAATTTTTTATTGCGTTGTACGGTGGAGACATCCATAAAGACAAGTCAATCAACTTGCTGCGATACAAACACCTCGCGAAATCCCTTGTGAAGTCAACTTTTAATCTGGCATCCTTGCCACCTACAAAAGACACGGCCAGGATGCACGCATTCCGGACATACCATCAAGTTCAATCCTGGCTTGGAAATGACACTCTACCCGCGGAAAGATGGGGCTGGAAGAAACGTGGCCGTACGTTTACACCGGTGCCTAGCACTGAGCCTCCCGCGCCTACTGCAATAATTAAATTAATTTCATGCCAAATGGGGAAAGGCTTGTGGATGCCGCAAAGCGGGTTTAAAGTGCACCGCCATTTGCTCCATATGCGCCGGGGAATCCTGTGAGAACGTGCAAGAAATCTCCAGAATGCTTGCTACAGATGAAGACGAATACCACACTAGCTACGACGATGACATATTTTCCCTTCCCGAGTTCGTTTCAAGGGAAACACAACTTAACAAGGGCGACAAAATCGACGATTCTGCAATGATTGGAATTGACGATGCAGAACCCGGCCCATCAAAAAGACCAAGGAAAGTGTAGAAATACACTCCGTGGATTAGGCCTATAGGGAAGACCACGTAAAAAAAAACGCGCCACAAGCTGTACCACAAAAGTTGGTGTGGAAAACAGTTGGTGCGACACACTCGAAGGAACAGGGCCGTTCGAAAGTGCACACTAAATGTACGGTTTACGTGACTTGCGATATTTGCGGCTCTGTAGAACGGTAAATAATTGTCCAAATGGAAAAATACTCATACACAAATTTTATGCAAATTAGTTGTTCTACAAAAAATATAAGAATATTTTTTATCGTAGGATTAACTGAAAGCGATATATTTACGTAAAACCCATTTCAACCCTTAATTTCTTGGTTTTATGGGGTAACAACTTTTAAATTGTTGAGCGCACGAGAAAAAGGCATTTCCAAAAGTTGTGAGGAATTTCATAAACTACAAACTTGTACTGATGCAATTCCAGTGCCAGAGCAACAGGAAACGAGAAATTGCTGAAAAACCGTTTTCAACACTTCTTCCGATATTGCGGAAAAGCAATTTCTCCGATCGATCCGAAAACTTAAAATTAGACTCAGAGCACAGACCCTCACCCACCCATTAACACAAAATGCTGGTACCAAGAATTGCATGTAAAAATTTCCTGGCCCCTGTACTAGACTAGAAACCGTTCGAGTACTCACTGCTTGATCCAGACGAACACTGTACGCTGATTTAAATCTTGGTGCATTCCATTATGATTACGGTCTTCATCCAAGTGTGGTTATTGAAATCTATATACAGTGTGTAGGTATTGTTCTGTGCTGTCAATTGTATCTGTCAGTTCTGTTGAGTTCTGTCACTCGTCACTGTTGTTTGAACTAAAGTACCATTAAAGTTCTCTAGTTTGAACCACGTGCGTGTTAGTTAACAGTGTTTTCGTTCTGATTTTTCTGCTTTCTTTTTATTTGTTTAAAAACCAGTCTTCAAGACGGATAAAAATTAAATGACAATGATCGTTGTTTTTCCGACTTACCGTATGCAAATTGGAAAGGAACTAGAATTTGAATTTGCCGCCACTTTCAGTAATTCAAAATGGCGGTCAAGCTTGCTCGTATAAATATAGTACCTTAGTCTAAATTATAGAGTCGGTGCTATGTTATGGCAGTGAGGTATGGACGATAACAGCGGAAATGAAACGAAGACTAAACACAGTTTAAATGGACGAAAAAGCGCAAAGGTATCGAAACGAGATAGAGTGACGAACGAGGAAATAAGACGCAGAATAGAGGCACCAGAATCAGTTATGGACAGAACTGAATGGAAAGCGTTAAAATGGTTTGGTCATCTGATGATGAGAATGGAGGAGGTGGCCTATGAAGATCTTTAAATTCAAACTTGTATCGTTAATATCTATTTTTGAGCTCACGTTACACAAATTTCAATTTATTTCTATTATAACCTATAGGTACACTGATTGGGTACTCCACTGACAAAAACGAGTTAGGTTTGACATAAATAACTCCGAGTTTCCCTACCTGTGTTAGCGTAGCTAACGTGATTTAGTGACTCTAAAAGATTCCAGTAATTTAAGGTCACTAGATCAACAAACTAGTGTAAGGCACCGCTATTAGTGATTTTGTATATCCATCCTTGTCGCACAATTTTCTCCAACTGGGGGATAAAAACAAAAACAAACATTAATTTGACTTTACAGCAGTGCCATTACACCAAAAGAAAATCTCCAAAAACGAATGTCTTCTCTGTTGCACTTGGGAAATTTATTTTTGTTATCTTTATCTCACATCCTCACCCGAGGAATGGAATGGCTGTACCTCCCTTTAAGTGTATTAAGCTAGTGACCTTACATTAGTTGCATGCCGAGCGCCATTCTAGTAAACAACGTGTTTCTTAGCCATTATTACATTGCAATATGCTAGTGTCACAACACAGCTCTATATGAAGTCAGCCACTGTCCTTCAATGTGTTAATATTTCCCATAAGAGTTGTCTCCCGTCTTCTCCCATATTTTTGGTCATTTCAGTAGTTATTTTGTTGGTTCCTGAAGCTTTACCATTCTTTGCTATTTGTATCGCTTCCTGCAGCTCTTCCATTGTTATATCATTCTCTCTTGTATTCCTCCCTTTTTTACCTTTGTCCTCCCTACTTTGATCTCGCTCTTCTATCGTGGTTCCTGTGTTTAACAGATTTTCGAAGTATTCCTTCCAACGGTTCGTAATCTCCATTTCTTCTATTAATAATTCTCTATCTATATTTTTAATTGTTGTTGTTCTTGTATTTTTGCTGCTTCGGATGTTTTTGAGTACTTTATAGAACAGTTTTTGCTCCCCTAGGCTGTCCCTTCCTAACCACTCCAAAATCTTCCTATGAGTTTTCTTTTGCTTCTTTGACTAACTTTTTAACCTTTTTTCTTTGTTGTTTGTATAGCTGGTAGTCTGCTTCTATTTTGCTGCTCAGGTATTTTTGCCATTTCTTCTTGTTTTTAACTTGTTGCTTTAATTCGTCCGTCCACCATGACGTCTGTGTTTGCACTCAGTCGTCATACTTCTATTGCTGATTCTACAAGACTGTTTTTAAAGATTTCCCATTTCTCTTCCATGTTCATTCTTTTAAGTCTTCCTATTACTTATTGTTTTCTCGTAAGCTTTTGCGTCCTTGTTTTTCAGTTTATATGATCTTATGCTTTTGTGTTCTGTTTTTCTTACTTCAGTTATATTATTATTGCTTCTTTCATTTTTTTTCCTTTATTGTGGCATACAATGTCAGTGTTAAAAATGTACCAGTTTAGTAAAGCCCAATCCCTGCCTTTGGGGACTATTTTGACAGAAATGCTAGGTCCATGACTGCACTGCATTGTCTTGTTCTCGCAGGTGACTGACGTATCCGATACAGTCGCTAACTATTTTCCACTGCGATTCAGTATCCCGCATAGAGTATCCACGTCTGAAAGGATCCTTAAGTAAGACTGATGGGGGAAAAAAACTTGGGTTGAAAATGATAAACCTTTATTTTGGATATAATTTATTGACATGTTAATTTTTTATGTTTAACTATTGTCTTTAAAAGTCTACAAGTAATAATGTTTGCGTTTTCAAATGAAAACAAATTAATTTCTGCAATATGAAGCTATTATCTGTATGCTAAAACTTAGAACTAAATATAAATAATGCAATAACAATAACATCATAATACTTAATGTTTTAAGTGGTAATGTAAAATATCGCGGTATAAAAAATACATTTTATAAATATCACATTTTAGTCTAACATTAATACAATAAAAATAAATATTAACTACTACTGGAACAGTTTTGATATTTGTTTTTGACTCTAGCAAATTAACTAATAAGAACAGCCTTTTAAACTTGATTTAATTTTTTAAATACCTATTATAAAAAATTAAATTAATCGATTTACAATTCTAACTCTTCATAATTAAACGAAGGTATTTTGTATGGCTTCCTGTAGATTGTCTCACAGTAGGCAGGTTGGTCTGATTCTGGCCTGGTGTCGGCGTCCTGTTCTGGAAGCAGTTCATCTTCTGGCTCCTCTACCTTGAAGCTCCCTGTCCATTCGCTTTCTGGGTCTGAGAATATGTTGGACGTGTCTCTGTCTAGAATATCTTCCAAAGAATATTCAGACAGCCCAGCGATGCTACCATCATCGCCATACAGCATAGCTATAAGTTTAAAAAACAGTCAGTTTTAGCCAGTAAACGAATTAAAGTAACACTTACGTTGTTCTATAGCCTGTTGTGTTGCCCACGTGGATTCATCCCAGTCATCATCAAATTCTAATTGTGTATTAAGTTCTTTTTCATGCGATGTTTGTAGAGCAGCCGAGTCGCTCTCGGTGACATCAAATATTTCGGTGACCTTTACCTGTAACAATTGACATGATTAGTACTTTTAAACGTTGGTTTGAAGAACGCTACACTGAGAAGTGTGAACTAACAAGCAAATGATTATTGAAAAGGAGGCTTGGTTTCTACGTAAACAAATTGTGCATCACACCGAGTGTGTGTGAAATAAGAAACTGATCAGCCTTTGCAACAAAGAAGCACTGTGGGCCCTTTTTTTTGTTCAGCACTCGTGGTTCTTACCTTGTTATCTTCATCCATGTAATAGTAAGCCATAATAGCCTCATGATGAGAAGTTACTTGTAAAATTTGTTCAAAAGTGTCTTCATCGCCAGTATCTGTTCGGTTGACTGTTAGGCTAGGCTGCCTAGTCAGGATTTTCTTTGTCTTAAACTTCCTTCCTGGACTTTGGTCAATAGGTAAATCACTAGAAAAAAATATTAGGAATCAACATTGCTATCATACACCCTTTTATTAAAAATATCGATTCATTTTTATCAGTGTTTGAATAATAATGTACGCGCTTTGTGCAGATAACGTACCTCTCTTCCAAATTAAGGGTAAAGTTCAAATTCATTTTGTTCCTGGCGTGGCTTTCTAGATCTAGACAAGATTCAACGTCATATTTGCCTGAAACAAAAATTAATTTAGTCCTGAAAACCATCAAATATTCCATATCAAGCCAACGCTGAAGTGGAGCTAATCAGTACTTACTTCCTCCATATTCGGTAATGGCAAGTTGGCAGCTAATTTTGGCACTTATTTGCTGTCGATGAGAATTGACTCGAGTAAGAAGTGTTGAAAATTGGTCCATGAAGAATTTGCTTAGGTCCCACAAACCGTTGCCCATCAGTGGCGCTGTGGACATGAATCTGAAACAAAGGAAATTTACATTAGACTTATTTATTTTTCCAGTTCCAGGGTGCAATGTTATTGAGTTATTGCTAGAGCTTAAATATGAAGCGATAGAAAATGATTGGATGTCATGTGACCATTCTTGGTGCAAATGCATTCATTTGTTTCCAAAGCAAATTCAAAATCTCGAATCAACTCTGCATCAATCAGTTTCAGATCGAGCAAAGTGAAGTGGCACATTCAATCATTTTCGATCGCTCTATACATAAAATACTTGGTTATATCACAGATATTTGATCTACAATTTACATAAAGCTTTACAAATAAAGTAGTGAGGCATCACGAGTGTTAAACATATTCACACAACATATACGATGCAGTTTCACATTTCACCAAGCGTTAGGAGTGTGTATTAGTAAATTAATGTCTTAATCACCTCTTCTTTTTAACTAAATGTTGGCAAACCCTACGAGGGGAAAGGACGGCGTTGCCTAGGACCTTGTATTGAATGGTTCGAGTCTCAATGGTATTACCAATTACGCTAACAAAATTATTGTCTGTTAGTTTATTATAAATTACCCTTGGCGTGGCTGTTACAGTTGGTATTATGCTAAACCTGGAAATGTTAGTGCGATTCTTGCATTGGCCGTTTGCTAAAGCAGTGGTCTTCAAACGCCACACATATTGAAAACCACTGCGGTAGCTACTTTTGTTAATTTCGCAAGCATCTTGTTATTGAAATATATATTTAAAAACACGGGCTTACTTTGTAAATGTCGCATACATGATGTCTGCGGGCAGCGTGTAGGGTAAGCTTAAGACGGACAACAACTTCATGCCTCGGTGTTTGAACACCCAATTAACGAGGCCTTTGTTAGCATGATCAATCGCATCTTGGAATATAGTCATCACCGTATCTGGCATGTTGGATACCAATGCTTCCTGTAAAGATAAAAACATCATTAATATATATTTTATGTACTAGGTTACGTAAATGTGTGAAAAACAGTGATAAGCGTGATTTATGTTTAAAAGATAAATTTGACTCGTGTGGGTTAAGTAAATAGAGCCTTCATGAATTGAGCGCAAAAAACTGAGTCATATCCAAGTTTATGCCTCGGAGACGATTGTAAGTTCAATCTCTCTTATGGTGGCGCGATTGTAGTTGTGTAAAAAACAAACCTGTCTATGTATCTTGCATTCGTGGCACTCTGGATCGTATTCGTAGCATTCATCAAGAGCTTCTGATACCACGAACGTCGATTGGACAGCCAAGCATCTTGTGCAGTTGATCAAGTCATTTCTATGAAGGAATCTAAGTGCATCATCAAAGCCCTGTTTGCACATATTTGACAAGATTTCTGGTTTTGGAGGAAACAATATCCTCGCGATTCGATAAATATTGTGCCTTGAAAGTTCGATACTGGTATTAGCTACGTTTATCTGTAAGAAAATAATAAATTAGAAGTGACTGATAATAAGAATCGCATCAACAACTTACATGAAATAATTGAGAACTGTCGTCTCTTGGGCAAATATCAGTTTCGCCGCAGAACGGACTAACAGTAATTGTATTTTCATCTAGGGATGGCAAGTTGTCGCTAAATCCTCCATCCATGTATCTAACGCCGTGAAACTTGGGTGGCAAAATCCCAGAAAACACTGGAATGAAGGCCGAGGCGAGCAGCGCTTGCAGCAGGTCCTCTCGGCTATCAAACTGAGATACTATCACGTTCTTTCCATCGTATACTCTCGTAAGTGAGATGTGCAGTTTTCCGTTGACTCGGAGGTGGGCATCTTCGGGCAGGTACTGGAAGCAATGTAAGTTAAGACCGGTTTATATGGCGAAGGAAAATATATTTACCTTTTCAAGACCTTCCAACAGGAGGTTTTGGATATTGAAGGAAGGGCTGAAAGGGCCCAGGGAGCGGCTCCGTGCTTCACATGCTACCCTCAAGACATCGCTTGTCATGTCACCTGTAAAATATTAACGTTAATGCTTCGCGTTCGATAAATTACAATTGAAATTTGTTTATAAAAACTTGAAAATTGAGCTAAAGAAGCAGGTCCACTGTCAGAGCCCTGAGGAACCCATCTATAGTTTTATAATACATCTTCGAGTTCGTGTGAACTTACATAACGGGTTTAGGAATAGTTTTAGAACACGCTCGCGTGTAAGTACTCCGTTAAAAGTTAAAAAACAAAATACTACACTTTCAATAAGCCCATATCGGCGATGGAATAAGCAATGATAAACGATAGTCGACACGTGTTGCTTTTCCATATTAAACAAAACAACTTTATCAGCTTATACTCTGTCAACAATACAAGTTGCGTGTTGTTTACTACTGCTATTTTACAATGTGTTGAATTATTTATTCCCCTCGGTCAAGCTTACTGGCATTACGACCATGGCGATGAAGCATTAGATGATTCAACATGTAGACCACAAAAATAATTACGTTTATGTAACAACAAGCAATTAAGGTGCAGAGATTACGACCTTGATGGCGATAAACTCAAGTTTAAGGTCGGAAGAGATTTGAGTTCATTAACAACAAACTCGACCTTGGCTATCGACAAAAATACGGGGGAGGGGGTTATAATTGTTGAGATAATAATGGCCACAAGTGCCGCCAGATGCAATCCGCGAATGGGTGTCACTAGCATCTTTAAAGATAAGTAAGGGATTGACACGTGTGACCTATTTCGGAGAATATTTCGTCAGAATCTTTAAATATGTGCACTTAAAATTATACAATGGACGCGTGTGGGAACGACAACATCTTCCTGCTACGCAGTCAATGATTTTCCAGAAATTTCAGTGCAATTCTCCCATTGTTTTAAGCACATACATTTCTTAAAAATGTACATAACCGGAGAAATACATATATTGTTTGCCTAATACTTTATCACAGATATATGCGTTTCTTTATATTCTCGTTAAATGCTTATCGGCGATAAGTGTATACAAATTGCTTATTTAAGGCCATGAGAATTGCAGCGACCTAAAAATATTGAAAATATAGATGTAGATAAATAAGGAATGCCTTTTTGATATTTGCCGCCTGATTGCAGCAACTTGGAGAGAAATGAAACCAGCAACAGAACTGATTGGCCACTGACAAGAAACTAACAATTCGGATGAATCACCATTTATCATGTTGACATATTGCATTGTTTTTGATCTGTGCGAAGAGTAAACACATACTTTCTGTGGCATTTCATCTTTAAATAATGCTGACATCGGGTATGCATATGTAAACATATTGAAATGGAAAGAGTTATTGAACTTGAAAAAGTTTGCTTCGATTGTTTTATTTGTGGAGAGACTCCTGGAAAATGTATACTAACATACCCTTCCTGTATACTTCTTTTACACATTTATATTGTTAATAATTGTTTTTTTATAATCGCGAATTTGTGGAACCCCCACTACGAATTTGAAATAACGATGGAAACTTCAATTGTTTTCTATGCATTATTTCTTATCACTTCCTCAGCTTGTTTGCGGTATACACATGAAATGTACCGAGATGTTATGGTATTCTTCCTACAATGTTCTGTACAATTTTCGTTGCAAGGAAAGTTTGAAAGAAACATTTCCATGTTTGTATTGTACAGGGTGTCCCATTTTCGATGATATTACAGGGTATCTCACTTACACACTCGTTTGATTGGAAATTTTATAAGCTTTACAAAAATATATACAGTGTCCCGTTAAAAAAACAATTTTGATTTATAGCTAAAAATTGACAGCTCACAGCAAAAATCTGACTACGCCACTGAATTCTACGTAAAAAAACTGTATAAGAACCAGTTTTTGCCTTTGCGATATGTTAAAGGATAACGGAGATACGAGGGGGTACCAAAATTCAATATTTTCAATTTCGCCCTGTATATCGGAAACGAAGCGGGCTATGAAAATTTTGTTTATACCATTGCGTAGTAGTAGTGGGTAGTATTGCGAAAACCGCAACTCTCTATCTTTACTCGTAAGTGAGATACCCGGTAATATCATCGAAAATGGGACACCCTGTACAATTTGAAAAACCTCCAATTTAAAATGCATCAAGCCTGAAGATCAGTTACCTAGGTTAATGCCAGATTACAGCAAACCGGTTATTTTACAGTTATAAATATTTGCAGTGTCCAAGAAAATTCTAGTTTCAAACGAAACGCATTCAATTATTTTACACGAAACAAATAGAACTAAAAATATGCTTTTTATAGTCTATATATACAATATAATTGACAAATTCTATCTAGAAGTTTGCCACTCTGCCAACCACTTATCTAAAGTTGGAAAAAACAAGGGTCTACTTATAGAGTTCCGAATTTTTGATTTGTATCAATTTGGCCGCTCATTTAATAAATGTGAACTTTGTTTTAGAATAAAGTCCTAGAACAGAAACGTGCTAAAAGTAGCTCTAATCGCGAATCGATCAAAAGTGCTCATTATAAATTTATCGTATTTAAAACTCTTATCAGCGAAAGAACAATTCTAAAGGGGCACCCATTGTTCCACAATGTGTTTTGTATTCAATGACAGGAATTAACTGATAGGCAAAAGTGATTTTCTTTTAATCCCGTTGTTCCTAAGACAAGTCTAAACAGATATTTTGAAATTTTAAAAGCCGACAAGCTTGTACCTGTTGCGGCCTGTCGATGCTATATATTCCCGTGTTCAATTGTTCTAAAACAGTTGAACGAACATTTTGCACTTGTTTCATTTCTTTTGTTTTAATTTAGTCTGCAGCTTAGACGCTAATTAAAGGCGGGAAATTGAACATTATAAATTTAAAGCAATTAATGGCAACCCTGCTTTTATATTTAAAGGTGAACAAACATCTTTAGAACATTACAACCGTTGGCAATTTACGATCATTCATTTGTTATAAATTACGCAACACTAATGGCAGGCTCTGAGCCAATTACCATTTAATTGCAACAAAATGAACGCGCATTTCCTTTTAACAATTGAAAACAATTTCCAATCCTTACCTAAGGGAAGATCGCAAATGAGGCAGCAGGCGGCGATAGCGCCGAAGGAAGCTCCAGAAATTTTATCCAGCAATAAATGGGGAGCGTATTTTCGAAAACAAACCGCGACACCCACATGGTATACTCCCAAAAAACCACAACCCGCGAAAGACAAATTCATGGTCACTGTTTGGATGACAGTCTCTGCGGTGTTCAGCTGTTTCACAACACTCACTGATAGAACCGAATTAGGTCGTTTTCGTAAAATGTTCGTTTGTTATTCGCAATGTGCACGCTTCTATTTCGACTACTGTAATACACAAATACGCGTGCACGGCCTACTATATCTGTGGGGGCCGCGGGCCGTCAATAAACACGCAGCTCGGTGGGGGTCGCGTGACGTCGCCGATATCGCCGTCCTGATTGGCTGAAGATTAGTGGTGTGGTGTGCGTCATCCGCTCTGCTCTGCCAAAGCGCTAAATTTCCTCGGGCTAGTGTCAAACACAGCTGATCCTGTGGCGCGAAATTCGAATGCTGGGCAATAATCGTTTCATGGTCTTATCAAGTTAGATAAGCTTGAAATATGAGTAATATTTTACTGATTGCATCTTGCCTTAAATCTTGATAACTTGTAATTTTTTAGCTCATTTTATGCAATAGCATGTAACATACATTTCTATATAAGTAAAAGTGAAAAAAACTAGAATACGTTGCGTATACATTTTCTATGTCGTTTTCCCTTTTTCCTTGCTATTCTATAGCTGTAGTCCAGTCACGGCAACCTGAGCTTGGCCTTTCCATTTCATTTTTGTGTGCATACTTTGATTTTCATCTCTCATCCATTCTGAACATATACGTACCATTTCAGCAGTTTTTGCCCAACTGGGTCGTGTTTTCTTAAAGTACCCCTCCCGCTAGTAGTTTAGATTTACGTTGCTATTATAGCTATAATTCGAAGCGCATTTAGAATATCAGACAAAATATTTTATTAAATTAATTAACATAATATCAACACCAAATCCATTTTTTCTTCAATGTGTGATTATTATCAAACTTAAGTGAAAGAATTGGTAACTTTGAATAATTGTGGTTAGAAGCAATCTGCCTACGAACGTACATTCTTAAATTCCGACATTAACGATTGTTCTAATATACTTAACTATTGGTTTTTACCATCTTCAGCCCAAACAAATCACCAATACAAATAAAACATCTTAAACTGATTGTTTTATCTTCAAACTCGCATATCTGAAAAACAGTTGAATTTAAGGGTATAAAGTAACATATCAAGAAAAAGCGCATTTAAAGTGCTTACCAAAACTATAAACTCCCGCCTCATTAAAACAAATCAAAATTATTAAATTTTCAGGGCTAACATTCAACATTGGAAAAGTAATTCCTTAAAAACCTAATTTTTTGGTAACGTTTTCTGTTACTTACAGCAGACAGTTGACGTTATGCTCATAATACTTCATACTTCATAGCAAAATGAGTAGTATTTTAACACAATACTTTTGAGCTACTTACTACATAGAGGGCATTCTATTGTAAGTTTCATTCGCCACACTTTTTGAGCCACCCTGCACAATCAAACATATTTTAGTATTAAAATCTTAGCAACTCTCATAGTTTTGAAAATATCTCCCACCCCCGCCTCTTTGCCGGACCATGTATATAAAAAAGCGTCTATGAAAGAGTTTTATTTAAAAATAATTTCAACACTTAAGGCTTGAGAAAATGCATTAGGTACCTACCATACTAAGTCATTCATATTTCATATTTTGTCTGTTAATGGAGTATTATACAAGCCGCAACTTGTTTACACAAATTCTTAATTAAATTATTAGTAATTAAAATAAACAACTTCGGCTTCGAACAAATCCATATTTAAAATCAATTTAGTAAACATAGGAAAATTTTAGTTGAATGAAACACTAGGGACTGGGCCTCCTTTTGTTGCTCATAAGTGTTATTTTATCGGGGGGCGATATTATTGCTAATCAGAAATTATGCACCGGTTAGTAACCAGATGAATAAAACCGATTGCTTTCCAATTAGAATTTCACAAGCCGCAAATTCAATTGTACTCAGCTAATCAAATTGTGAAAAGTCTACTTTCACTTAATTACTTAACATCTTGCTACCATACGCAGATATGCAATTTTAATGAAACAACTTATTTATCTTAACAGTTATTAAATCTCTATTAACTGCAATTATTCGGTGAGTAATTAGGTTTAGCCTGTTTTTCGTTGATGATGGCTCTGGCTTAATTAACGTGGAAGCATTTGTAGGTGTAATAAAACCATTTGCGGAAGCCCTCCTCGATTATTTTGGGCAATATCTTGAAAGTCCCATAAATATGATGCAAAAACCTGTCATTGTCTTTTCTGATAGGATCTTAAATACGCAAGTGTTTTCAATTATCTGTAATCTGTATCAGTACATTTCCGAAAGCGATTTTATCGAATTAATATATTCCAAGATTGTATCAAATTTCTAAGAATTTGAAAATGGTGAGCCATTAAAGTTTTGCATATATACTGCTCAACAAATAAACTGGACCATTTGCATATATTGGTGCAATTTTTTAAAATATTTTCTAAAAGGACAGTTATGGCATTTTTGGCAACCTTTCAGGATTGTGTCACTATAAAAAGCATGTTTTGCTTAATTTAGTTTAAATAAAACTAAGACCATTAATAAAATATCATTTGAAAATTTTGAGTTTTTCCCAAATGTTGATAGCGCATTGCATACAAAGTATGCCAAAAATTTTTAAACGTTCCGAGGAGACTCAAAAAACTATTAATTTTTTTTTGTTCTTTCTATTATTTTTGTTAAATATAGTTTTTTTTATACGTTTTAATTTTTTTATTTTATAGATGATTTTGTTAATGCTTCAGTTAATATTTGAGAAAAGTGAAATTGAATATGCTTAATATGAGTATACTATAAAACAAAAGGTTTTATATATCTTTTTTTTCTAACGTAATGTAACAAATACAATTGTTATGGATGGTCCAGTTCATTTGTTGAGCAGTATAGAATACACTGCTACAAATATATGAATCTGTTAACAAATTTGAAACTTAAAAAAATATTTACTTTAAACCCTATTCGAGAAATTGAACATTTCATGATGCATGTTAGTTCTAGTTCAATGGAAGTTTACCAATGACACTTTTTAAAATTTTTAATCACATATATTAGATAAGAAACTGTTATTCTGAATTGTATAAACTATGGCATTAACAAATTAAATTCAAGTATAGTTTAGAAACAACAACAGTATGCGGTACAACTGATGCAAAGCATTAATCAGGCTTATTTTTTTGCTAGTGAATATTATGTCTATTTTTTATCATTCGATAACGAGTCATAATAATTTACTTTAGCCACTGGTTTAGAAGATTTCGTGAAAAATCGTTATAACTCTTTTTTGTCTTAAACATGGTTTCTTAAACTACATACTTTCAGTTTTTTGGTAAAATAACCAAATGTAGCTTTTTATAAATAAGTACAAAACAAGCGCACTACTTCAATAAATGGCAACTAAAAAACCTCGAACCTTAATACTATAATGGTTTATATCTGTGTTCACTTAAAATAAAGTATGATCAAAAATTATTTTCATCTAGTGTGGCTATGGAATAAGTACTTAATAATTTATGAATGCAACTACGTTTACACTTTAATGGCAAACTTGACATTTGATTTTTAAATGAGTTATAGTTGCATTCATATATTAGAAACTATTCCATGGCCATACTAGATAACGTAATTTTTGATCATACTATATTTGTTGATGGAGGTCTGCAGAAGAAGAGAATGTTAGAAAATACCTAATACCATCCGACAAATAAAAAGGATATTAAATGAGAAAATGTTTTGATCAAATTGTTTATATACGGTAAACGTGTCTATCATTTCGTCTTCTTTTTCTTCTTTTCTTATCCTTTTGCCATTTCAGGCGTAGCATTTAGGACTCCTTGCTCTCTTGGACTCATTTCTTCAATTCTTTTATGCTTCTCGCTAGTATTTCCATTCCATCTGGTGTTTCCGCATATTCTTCCTAGTTCTACAATTTGTTCAACCATGCTTTTCTAGGTTTTCTTTAGTGATGAGTCCTGGTCTACCATATTATGTCTTATCCGGTCATTCCATATCCTATCCATTTTTGTCTTATCGATAATTTTCCTTAAATGCTTTGTTTCCATAGCTGTTATTTTTCTCTTGTACTTTATTATAGTACCCAGTCTTTAGTTCTCGTTAGCATATAGGACAGTTGTATTATACTATTATATACAATAATTAAATGTGTATTCCTATTATGTACTGCTCAATTTAGTGTTTAACATATCTTGGTTGCCTGCCTTGTTCTATCCGTTAATTCTGCCTCTATTTTCCATTCTCACTAGTGTATGCTTTCAATTTTCATATATCCTTATCCTTACGCTTTCTAATTTGATCCATTCTCATTCTTTTTTTCTATTTTGGCTTTAAACTTGTTTTTTATTTGCTTATTTCATCTGTTCGTAAGTTTACTAATTTCTGAATTTTTATGAGCTGCTGTCACTGTATCATCGGCGTACATTAAACTACTAATCTTCACCGGTTCTGCGTTTCTGTATCCAATTACCGTGTTTAATACTCTAACTCTAACGAAAAAAAAAAAATTACAAAAAACGACAAAAAGAACAAGAACTGAAAAAAATACGAGGAATATTAAGAAATCCCAAAAGTCCAGAAGCAAACTCTTTGATAATTTTTCATCGTCTGCAGTTGATGAGTTGGAGTTGGTGGACGATGATGGTTTAGAATTTAGATGACGAAAAGAGCGCGAATGAAGTTTGTGCAATTTATTCTGAATTTGGAAGAAGCAATGAAGCGTGGTTCCACTGTTTATTGTGAGTAATGCAGAAAGCATGCAGTGGAGCCGATAAGCCTGCCGGCTATTATCTTCTAATTTTGTAGATCTTTTTTTAGAATAGGATTTAAAGATCTTATTTTGTTCAACAGTACATTTTCCTGTGAAATTAAAGTAAAACCACGGAACTATTTGTATGTTTGGTACGGTCTACGACGTTGCGGCGCAGCCGATTCGGCACGACTGATTCGGCGTAGTCCTTTCGGCGCGAAGACGTTTCGGCGCGAGTATACCTATTTTATAGGTTCACTTTTACATTTAAATCACAAACTAATAAAATGTTATATTTTGTAAATTTCCGTATGAAGCTCTTTCGAATATATTTTAGTTGGAGGATAGTAGAGGATAATTAAAATTCTATATAAATAAAAATTACCAGAAAATATTAGTTTTTGCGTCAGAACGCAATGCTATAATGTGGTATATTTTTATGTAAATAAAAGTTTTGAAAGCATACTTCTAAAAATATCAGAAGGTTAAATAATACTTAAAAAGCGTTTGTTCAATATGTAGGTACCTGCCCTAGTTAACATATTCAAATAAAAGTAACCACAAATTAATGTGAACCTAACCCCAAATGTGTATGCAAAGTTTCTTGGTTTTGTGGTTTTGAAAAAATATTTATTTTAAAATCTACCGAAAATTAAATATTTTACTGAGAAAAATCTTCAAAGCACAATTAGGTTCGTGGCTCACTTGTACTAATTGCAATGACATTCCAGGAGATGTATGTTTATCAATAGTTCAATCAGAAATTCAAACAGCCATCGGAAAATGTAAAAAAATGTCAAAGGTTATAAATTTAAATGTAAGTAAAATTAGGATTAACCTAACTGGCCAATAACTATACCTTGTTCACTTAGCAGAAATAGTTAAGCCACTACTTAGCAACATTTGAATAGAATTTTTCTATTGGTCGAAATTCTAAAACTCGTAGTACAAGCAAGTGCGTTTTCGCACCGAAACGTCTTTGCGCCGAAACGTCTCGCGCCTAAACGTTTCCGCGCCGAACCGTCTCCGCGCCGACACGTCTCCGCGCCGAAAGGGCTGCGCCGAATTGGCCGCGCCGAAACGTCCCATTCCGTGTTTGGTATCTTTATCCTTAAGTTACGTTGCAGATTTTAGCTATGCAATCGTCCTCATTACCCGAGGCCTGAGGATAATGGAGCCCAGTCGTCCAGTGCACAGCTTGAAAAAAGCACAGAAAACTCTCAAAACACTTGAACAGAGTGTTACAGTTGAATCAATAAGATCCCAACGTATATTTTAATATAAAAATAATTACTAAAATACTAATATTCTCAAGTACAGTGACGACTTTTACTTAAGGAGTCCCCATTCTCCCAGGTTACTTCCGATAATATTTATTACTTACCAAATACTTTTTCTATCTACTGTATTAAATGTCTTGAATCTACAAATGTAGCACCGTAAATTCTGAATTCTAATAAAACAAAGTTTTGTAGTCAAAAATTATTTGTATTATGGTTTTTCAAAATATTCCCCCTTAAACTCTATACATTCACTCATTCGATGAAACTAATTTTCAAAACATAAATTTCACTATTTTTGAGTCACTTGAGAAACAATATTTTTAAAGTTTTCCACAGCATCATCGGGAGTTCCAAATGGCACAGCACGCATTTTATCCGTTAATCGAGAAAATAGAAAGTAATCAAAAGGTGCTGTCGGGACTGTATGGAAGATGACTTAGCAATTTTAACCTGGAAGCCTTTAAAAATTCATTTGTTTGATGTGGGGTATGGCTTGAAGCATTGTCGTGGTGCAGAACGATCTCAATTTTTGGGCGCCGTAAATGAGCTTTTTGCATAACGTCCAGCAGGCATTCTATTGTTGTTGCGTACCATTCTGCGGTAACCGTACGTTTATTTTCAAGTACGACAGTTGGGATAGGTCCTGATTTTGAAAAGAAGCAAACAATAATTTACTATCCAACACTTCGAGATCGCTTCACTTTAACTGGATTATGATCTGTTGAAAACCCCCATTGTACGGACTGCCGATGCCGCTTAGATTCGTCACCAGTTATGATGTACACTGCCCTAGACCTACCTTTATCATGTTTCTTAAGAATTTTCTTACATCATTCTACACGTTTTTGTTTTTGTGCTCTTATTAAACTGTGTGGTATCCACCGACAACAGATTTTTCTTACACCCAAATGATTATGTAAAATCTTGTTTATTACAGTCATGCCAATGTTCAAGGTGCTGCTAATAATTCTATATGTGACTCCATTGTCCTACTGAATCATTATTCGCAGGACGTCTATGTTTGTTACGGTAACTGCTGAAACTGGTATTTCTTCGCGAAAATCGTCGCTGAGTGAAACTCGTTTAAATTTAAATTTATTAAACCAGCTATAAACAGACCTCGCGAAATCGCTTGATCACCAAATGCAGTGTAGCAAACCGAAATTATCGTCATACATAATTGAGGGTGTTTAGAGAAATCATTGGTACTTAATCTATTGGTTTTCAGATATTATGGATGTTTTTTAGTAGCTTCTTATATATTGCTCATCATTCAATTTACTTGCTATTGTTTTCCTTCATTTTCTCCCACCATTCTGGGATATACTTTGCAATATACTGAAGAAGGATATATGTTGCTCTTCCTTGTTTATGTATTGGTCCATGAGTCATTATTAATTCTTTATAACCATTACTTTTCTTTCATTCCCATCCATTTTATCATTCCCGATTCGACGCTATCTTCTCCACATGGTTTCGCAGTTTCGATTTTGCTCAAGGCTTCTTTCACTTCTTCTCTTAAATCTTTCTGTTTGCTCTGCTCCTCCCCCTTATCGTAGTTAATTTACCGGCGTTCATTCATTGATTAGTCTACATTTCTCTGAATAGTTTGAAATATATGTCTCCATAAAATAATCTTGTGAAAATTAAGTGTATTAAAAATTTTAAAATTTTATTTAGGATTGAAAAAATTCTGAGTAGCTCCAAACATGCAAGTTTTCGCTCTTTTAATTACTATATGTTTCAGAGAGGCAAATGCATTACAAATAAGAATAAGGCTGCAAAAATAATTTTGTAAATTTGATACGCTCAAAAAAATGGTAAAAAGCCTAGGTAGTATACAAAGAACCAGACTTAATAAAAGTGCTTGGTTTTTTCAGTACCTGGGCTATTAAAGGATATACAATGTCAGTGTCAAGGATTCGACCCTGTTTTTGTAGGCGATTTTTCGCGGAGTCATTAGACCATGAACCGCAAGCCCTGTTCAAAGTACAAAACATGGTTCTATTGTGCTTGTGAATAATAACTATAGTTAGAAAAATTAGTGCGTGCAAAGGTAGCTACTACACCCTAGAGATTAGTTCAGATGACTAATTCTAGAGAGATCTAAAAATACAAGTTAATAAGCTGCTACTCCTAACTTCATCTGTGGTTGTTAATAAATACTGGTGAAATACGGAAATTAGTGCTTCCATTATGAAGTTCTCAGTTTTCCTTATGATAATATGTTACAATATTGATGAAGTACATAGTTACGCACTGCTAGGAAAGATTTACTTTTTTCTTTATGTTTTACCAGACCAATCATGCATAAGTGTGACCTTGAAGGTCGTTGTCCTCGATGTTTTATTTATCGTAATTTTGAATATAATAGGATTATCGCAATCTAACCTTCTGTATCATTTAAGTATTTAATGAATTATTACTGTCAACCCATTTTTATGCTATACTTTACCTTGATTTCTGTCTAAAGGTTATTTGCATTACTGTACCTACTTTTGATATCTATTCTTGAGTTAGATTTAAATTGAGTCAGTTATGACACACATTTTATCTACTTTTGTCTTGCCTAAATTACTTTACATTACACGCTATACAGGGTGTATCAGAAGCCTTTGCACAATCTTGAGGATGGTTCCTGGGGTCAGAACGAATAGATTTAACCAAACCTAAATTTTAAAGTTCTTCCTTTCAACAGTATCAATCTTCAAAATCCTGGAGAAGAAAAAGATTATTATTAATAGTAAGTCGCTTTGGGTGATTTGTTACATATTTGGTACATGACAAATTATGGTAGTCTGATTTCATAGTTCCTGATGAAGCAATTTTGTTATTTTTATTTTTCATTTCGACGTTCGTAACAGGCAGGGTTTTGAAGGTAGTCAAACTTTCGCTGAAATTCAGCAACTGCCGCATTTGCGTCAGGAAATCTTACATGTTTTTTGTTATGTTTGGAAACATAGATCGCTGGATGTAGCAAAATGCCGCGCAAACTCTACCACAATACAATTTTTCAAAGATTTGAGAAAATGTCAACCAGAAGTCAAGAGAGGTTTTAAGATTGTCTCAGCGTCATAATTATAGATCCAAAACTCATCGCCTGTAGTAATATTAAACACACGCTTTAAAGTTCCAGCATCGAAAATTTTTCTAACATACATCTGTACCAGTCTTCACTTGTTTTTGTTCTTCGGTTAACAAATGTGGAATACAGCAACTTACCAGCTTTTTCACACTCAACTGATGGTGTAAAACGTTATCTACTGCGGATGATCCAATATCTAGTTCTTCTTTAATCCCTCTGTGAGTTATACTACGATTTGTTTTATTTGGATTTTTAGTAGTAGTAACTTACATTTTCAACACAAACAGCCAGTGAAGGTCCTCCAGGATGCAGTTCATCTTCCAACGTGCACCTTCCACGTTGAAATTCACGGTACCAGTGAGTAATTTATTGTGGATAACGAAGAACTAGGTCCCCAGAAACTGCTTGGTGACTGTCATCATTGTAAAACTTCTTTTGCAGTAGTACAAATTCATTGCCCGAAAAGCATTTCTCGACACTTCCACATTTACTGGACAACAAATTTATAAAAATAAAAATGTGTCCCTCTATGCGCATTCACGTCAACCTCAAATAGTTGCAACTGGAAACTGTCAAAATGATGAATTTTCTATTTATGCATTTTCTATTAGTATAAATGGCTTGTTACTAACAATTAAAACAACCATCATCGTACGTACTGTGTGCGTTTTAAATAGAGGCATTCAACTCTTTTGTGGCAATATTTACGGCCAAACCACGTCATCCGTTTTTTACATTCTCGTACACTTACGTAGGTAGTATGTAAAGAGAAGGTATTGCAAAAGTGAAAAATTTTACTTCAGGATTTTGATTGAACGGTTTGAGAGCCCCTGATTTCAACGTGACCATTTTCGGCATGATGTTTGCGTGTGTGTCTGTATATAAACACGATAGTTCAAAAACCCTATTAGTTAAGTTGATAAAACTGGACACAAGAGTATTATAGTAAAAACGCAGATCTGTGTCAACTTTTGGTAAAAACGACAACTGAAAGTAATACTTTACCTGAACAGGTAATCGTCGTATTTCGTATGAACTAAAATTTTAAATACAGATACTTATTTGAAATCAAGTACAAAAATTAGAAATCATAAAATCATCTAAGATAGGTAATTGCACCGCAATCGGAGTGCCGGAAGTAGTAGTTTACTTGAAGAGCAATACGAGAATGGTGAGTGGAAACGCTCCAGATTTTTTATATCAATGAATAATGAATAGGAAAAACGTAATTATTTTTGTAAAAATGAATATTAAGTTCTCATCAATTCTATCAATATCTTTAACCAATATATACCGGGTGTCTTAAAAAATCTAGTATGCTTTGAAATTCCCATAATGCAATACCAATAACAATCTAGGGCATGTAAAAATTTACATGCAAAAAAAAATCCAAAACCTACTAGATGTAATTCTTTTTAAGACACCCGGTATAAATTTGCATTATACTAGTAGTTTGTTCCAGAATACTTAAAATTAAATAGTACAGAAATATTATATTTTTTAGGAAAAAAACAATTTTATTTGTATTAAATGGCCTCAAGTTTAATTTGAATGTTGGCACGTAAGGTAAAACTGTTAGATTTTTAAAATTATAAAATTCAGACGCAATAAAACGTCGAAGTTTCGAGAATCATTCCAATGATTTGAGAGATTATGTGGTCTAAGCTTCGATAACAAAAGTGATGCTTCGAGATTAACATCAAAGTATCAAGATGGCAACTCCGAGAATAGAACAAATCTTCTAGAAAAAGGTGGAAGCTTCGAGAATAAGCGTGAAGGCTCGAGGCTTGAAAGATTCAAGAGTTTAAAATGCAGGCTAAACTGTCTCTCGTGTACTCTCATTTTCCATTAGAACTTTTATATTTTGAATACACTTTTTATTGTTATTATAAATTATATAAGTAATAAAAACTGTTTATAAAATGCTTACTCTTCTTGCGATGCGTTTAACTTCGATTACGCAATTACAATTCAAGTAAGGTCATTCAAATTTGTAATAGTCACAATTTCATTAAATAATTGTAGGAAACAAAAACGCTTTGATGTAGCAATCGTCAATGTTAATCGCGTAACTGAATTTGCAAAACAGAGATAACTGTGATGAAATAGTAAACTATAGAAAGATTCTAAGTATAACAATCGAGGAACTTATGCGAGGCTTAATACGTACGCAATAATTTTGCTTGTAAGACTAACACATAATTTTGCTTGTAAGACTAACACGCTTTAAAGGATAATTTAAAAATTTAATTCAAGTTTTCTGATGAGTTAAATGTGGTTTTCTAAACTATTTACTAACAAGAAAACGTAATTACTATTAAGTAATGAACTCTTCAGTGACGTCTATGGAATTTCTATTAAGTATTTATTAAATTTATACAACAAAATACTAAAAACAATTAAAGAAACTTAATAACATTGTTTGGTTGAGAGCTTATTAGATATCAAGTACGGCAGCATTAAAGGAGTACAGAATAATAGGTACATTTCAATAAAAAAAAAACTTAGGCCCACAGTAATCTAGGTAATTGCAATGTAGCGTTCGTCAATCAACAATGAATTTCATTTCTGGAAGCTTGAAGTGCTTCTATTATTTTTACTATTAACTATACTCGTGGCTTTTACCGAGGTAACGTCTGGGTTTGAAAAATATAGAGCAAAAAAAATAGTATGAAGAGATGCTATAATTTCGTAAAAGTTCCACTACTCCAAATTACTATTTTAACTCTTATCTTAGTGTTCCATCTTGAGATTCAAGTTGCTACTTAGTAATCTTATTCGCATTGTACAACCGTTTATGAGAAACATACAACTTGCATCTGTAGTCGGTAGATTCTTTCTTGGAGTTTCGTATTGTTATGATTATGAAATTTAGTTAAACAAATAAGAAAATAATCACATATAATATTATAAGTACTCAAAGTTATGTCGATTATTTTTGGGGTTGTAGGTATCACGTAGGTCCATTGCGCTTGGGTATTTATAGCAATGGACATGAGTGATGCCACCTCAAAAATAATCCACCTAACTTTGACTACGAATAGTATTCGGATCAGTAAACCAAGCCCATTTTACAAATTAATAAGGCTCAAAATTTAGTTATAAATGTTAAAAAATACATAATTTTCGTAAACATCTTCAATAAAGATCTTAATTTCTTCAAAACAGTCACTTCCATACTTCAAATTCAGTACAGGGTCTTATGCAGAACGACGTTGCCACATTTAATCACAAATCTTATTGGAAATAAATAAGCACCTGTCACTCATAAATAAATCCCGTTTTTGTATTTAGGGGCACTTAACTTACTAATAGCTTGCTTAGTCTTATCCGCATCTGGCATTACTTCAAGCAAACTTAGACCGTCGGTCGCTGCCGTGAAGCGGCAACATCAGCCAGAAAACTCCCATAATAATTACATTGCCTTACTCTGCCCATACTTAATTTGAAGTATGGAACGATCTACAGTACAATAGTCACTACAGTTTATTTTAGTTGGGTATGCAATGTACAATCAGACGTTTTTGTTGGTCCACTTTTGACAGATTACAAGTAAACTGAATAGTCACTAATATTGTGTTCAAGCTGTTAGATTAAACAATATTTCAGTCAAAGGATTGAAATGGGACATTATTTATATTTAATTCAATTAGAAAACACCATTTGTTCAATATTGTGTTCAATATGTTCAATATTTTTACGAGTAGAATATAGTACCTATATGTAAATTATATATTGTTTAAATGTATATAATGTATTATGTTATGACAATTATGTAACCTTATAAATTAAAATTATAGGAACTAATACTAGAAGATGAAAGGGAACAAAAATAACAACCAATTTTGAAAATCTATATATTTAAAACGTCAAGCATTTTCTTTATACACCTATTTGAGGCTTTCACCAAACCGACCTTGATATATTTTTTTAAATAAAGTCTACTACAGTGTCCACTTGCACAAAAGTTCTAAATTGCAAATAAATGAATAATTTATAGAGGAAAACCAACATAGTGCACCTCTCAAGTGGTTGCAACGGGCCATGCAGTAGTCTGCCTGCGGTGTTCTGCTGATTTTTGCATCAGACCACTGTACACGTACTAAATGTTTAATTAAAGTCAACGCCCTGCTGCATTGTGAGGCAAACGTCAAAATACATGTAGTGGCAGTGAATTTGTAAAATTATTACAACTGTCTCATGACTGATATCCAATGAGAAACATGATTTTTTTTTAAATTGGCCAATCCCGAATCGATTACCTGATAAGTGCCCTTGGTCTGCTTATCAAACAATAAGCGCCTAAGGGATGATTATGTACTTCGTTGATGGTGTCATAATTTGAAATAGAAATGCAAGAAACAAGCATAATTCATATACGTGATTTGTGTAACACACAAATAATTTTTTCTACTCCTGTAACTAAAATGCCATTTAATATACTAACATACACGTCGCTAAGTGACCTTTTAATCATGCCTTCATAACCTATGACTAAAGAGCCTCTTAGTCATGAGCTGAAGTTGGCAACGATGTTTTAGTCATGGGGTGAAGTTAGGTTCAAATAGTATTTGCTTTATTAGCCACAGCCAAAACTAAAATCAAGTTAGTTTTCAGCCGTCACTTTGACGTTTGTCAAGCATAATTTAACCTAATATAATAAATGTCAAAATTTTAATGAAATAATATGTTATATTCTCTAAATTTGTGGTCGTAGAAAAAGTATAGTATGCAACTCGTTTTATAAACTTATTAATCACTCATTTTATTAAACACTCGCTCCGCTGCGCTTCGCTCGTGATTAATAAACCTCGTGAATAAAATGACGTTTATAAACTTGATACATAATATACTATTACCCATGCTCTCGGAACAGTATGTGCCTATTTATACACTGGTTTACTGCTTTTCGTGTTACTACAAATACACTTATATTGTTGAAAAGCATTTCGACGTTATCCGACACCTATTTTCCATACTCTTCCATTCGCACAGTCTCTTTCGTTTAAGATGCATTCACCCATCGCTTTTGCAATCCATTCCTTCTAAATTCTCTTAGCCCTTTTTCTTTGTGGTACCCATTCCATTTCTTTTTAGGAAGTTTCAGTTGCAAATCTTTGGATGTGGCCATACCATGCTACACGTATTTTGCTCTAATTATAATAATAATTATCATGGGCACTCATACGAGGTCTCCTAACTGGGACCTGAAAGTGGTGTAATACAACGGCATCGAAATTCCTTAAGAGCCAACCAATACTCCAATAACGTGAGAAAAGTATATCTCATAGATCTTACACAGCTTAATATCGTTCCTAATGGCAATTATTTATTTCGCTCTATTTCTTTTCATGTTTATGCGAGTGAAGATAACCATCGCGCATACGCTTACAAGTTGTTAACATAATTATTGTAAATAACTCGGAGTCATATCCACATGCATCACACCAATTAACGATTCAACAATGCATTGCTGTTCTCTATGGCACTATTTTAAAATCTTAGAACTGTTTTGAAGACTGCATGCCAAAGAAAGTGAAATTCGGTTCTCTACATTTCTCTTGCAAATTGGAAATGGAGAATCCCACAATTACAGGTGAAGAGAAGAAATACCATCACAACCAATTGCTAAAGTTTACATCATTACAGAAATGGTTAGTAATAGTTTATCAACTTTTGAGAACCCTAAAAATATGGCCAGTTGTTATTTTCTTGAAAATTTTAAATGTGTCTACTGGTTTAATAAATAAGATAAAATTAATGGTACGCAATTTATATGAGAACTGCTTAGATGTGGAAGTGTTAAATGGGCAAGCCACAGGCAGAAGGGTGTTATTACAACATATACATGTCACACCTTCTATGTATATTGCACTACCTTCTTGATTTCGGAAAAGACATTTTTCTGTGCGCCTAGAATTTGTGATGATAATTAGTAATTCACAAGGACAAACTCTGGATAAACTAGGAATATATAGTATTTTCACAACCACTATTTAGCCATGGTCACGTATAAGTCACGAGTGGTTTGGAAAATGTTACCTAATGGATCGTGCCACACGTTAAATATGTATTGTATACAAAGAAGTTTTGTAACTTGCAATATATTTTGCAACGGGTCCACTAGTTTAATATGAAAACGTGTAATGATGTAATTTAGAAATGAATACACTAAAGTATCTAATAAGAGTTTTATTGGATAATTTACCATTAAAGTGCAACTTAAAAGCAGAAGAGAAGATAAGTAATTAAAAATCTTTAAAGGGCTCAGAATTTCTCTCGCAAGTGGAAGTTATGACACTATACATGTTGAAAAATCAAAGGCAACTAGGGGTACAAATTCCTAGTAATACTGAAAGAATAAAGGGATACACTTGGTAATGCAAATTACTCAATTTGCAAATCAAAAAGGCACTGCAGGCGGAATTCAGCGCCAACGGAAGAGGTTTCAACGGCAAGCAAGCAGGCCGCGTATATCGCACCCGTCGATCGCATCTTGCCACGGAGCTGTGCCTCACACTGCCGCGCTGCGACTGCATTACATTGCTTATTGTTGCCCGTTTTGTGTTCTTTAATTTCCCCCTGTATCTGTTGCGTCTCTTTTTTTGTCGAGGGTAAAGCATAAGCAATGTGCAAATTAATGCTTATATCTATTCCTCAGTTAAAGCAAAAATAGGTAACGTTTTATTTTTTAAATGTACTCACTCTGTATATATTTGACCGAAATTCTTTCGGTTTCATGTCAGGTAGACATAATCCGCATGTAAAGTATCGTCTTCCGTCTACAAATAGTTTTCAAGTTATACCGGCAGCAGTCAGACAGACAGAATTGAGAAAACCTTTATTTCACCGTCTAGGGATTCTGAAACGTGAAGATGTGAAGAAATCTCGGAAAATTATCTTTTTGCGATTACAATTACGTCTAAAAAACGAAGGAAGTAAAAATGTAAAATATGTAATAATGTTAAATAGAGGAAGGTATTGGAGAGACAAATAAACAGAAGTAATAAGGAAGATCAGTTGTAGTTGCAGAATATAAGTAAGTATATTACAAAATAAGAGAAACAGATTTTTGGTGGAACATTATCGCAGAAAATCAGCATATTGGAGTAAAACTAAAAAAAAATCAACTGCTGAGAAAGATAGTGAGCTGTATGATAGTACGTGTGTGAAGAAGCAGAAGTTGAATATGTGTACATTTTGGAATAACACGAATTGTAGCGTTGAAGTATGTGGCTGGGTATTTAATAAAATTCAACAGAGACGTATTGAGTAAAGAATATATTTTATTATCATAAAGAAGTCTTAAAGGTAAACCAAATAAGAACTGACATAGTTATATGAAGTAAATAAATAGGAGATTGATGTGGTATTTGAAGTGAAACTTACATGAAAGGAAGATACCAACTAGACTTTGAATTTGAACATAAAATTGTATTGAAGGGAATTAAATTAAACGCATTTTCTAACCTGAGAGAGACCTTATACAACTGTATTAATTATTAAAATTGCAAATTTCGCGGGATATAACATGTTAACCTTCTGCTGGGATACAGGAGAAGACTTTAACGGCAACAATTACTTTGAAGAAGGGCTTCAATACGACAGATTTGGAGAAAGAACACACGCGAAAGGATATTAATTCTTTTGCTCCATATTATCAATTATTAAATAATATCATTTACAAGCACTTATCCATAAAGAAATCTACCATTAAGCAATTTTTGTTTTGATATGAGGTATTGACAATTTCAGTCATTAAGAAGAAATTAAAGTTTTATAAAAATTAACAATATATCATAACCAATCTTTGAGCTAGATCCAAAACACTCATAAATTCTGATTATAATACCTCCACCATTTCTATTGAAACAGATAGAATAGAGAATTTTAATAAATAATGGACGTTTGTTTCAAATAAATAATCTGAAGTAATCGTATCGGAAAAAATGACGTATGAACTTTTTGCTGTTATCTAGTTACCAAGTTTTTCTATTTTTCCACAAGGGTACCTCACATTGTCCACATATTGGAAATTTACTTTCTAATATTTATATAAATGGTCATGGGTCTTTTAAATTTTCTAATTTTATCTTATTTGCAGATGACTTAAAAGTATGTCAAAAATATATAGCAAGAACTCTTCGAAGTTCAGATTGAGTTTCCTGTGACAAACTAGATGCAACATTAAGTAGTTCAAATGTTCCAAATGCAACTGGCAACATTTGATATTTTTGTCACTTTAATGCATCCTTTTTTGAATCACGTGTTGTTATTGATATAAAGTTTTTAATAATTTTAAAGATGCAACTACTGTTGTGATAGTATACGTTGACAGTTCACTCAACAACTATTATAAATATCACTTTTCAACGTATGTCAAGTAACTATTAAGTGGGCATTACATGGTTTATACTACTTATCATACACCTTTTCTTTCAGAAGCGTTTCTTCCTAATCTTCTATATAAGTACAACACTAGTCTAACCTTTTTAAAATGCTCTCTGGTACCAACTCACAGCAATGAGGTAGCTACTTCTCTGCTACAACTAATTGATGAACTCCAACTACTTCCTCCTTATACTTCAATTTTACACACTCTACACTGATGTATTATTTGGTATATGCCAATTAATAACACGTTTTTATTTTAAATAATACTTTAATTGGGAAATTATTCAATCTTATTCAATTAAATACTATCTAATTTATGTTTACATTTTCTTTTATCGAATATTACACACTGCTTGTTATTTTTAATTCCCAACAGTCTCCTAGCACATAGCGTAGTTACATAATAATAAGTTACTGTTAACATTTTCACTTATATTAATTACATTTGATATTATTACATTTATTAAATTATCTTTTTAAATATCAAAACACTGCATCTTTTTTCATTTCTGCTATACCCTTATCCAACTAAATTCCATTTTAACATTTTCTTACTTTTATTATGCCTCAAACAAGTTCTTTAATTACAAGTCGTCCAGCTGTTGTAAGTGCCTTTATTGCATCATTGATTTACCTACCGTTCTAAGAATAAACCGAAGGTAAATGAAAATAAACTGTGTAATTTTAGTTCCATGTTAATTAATCCAAATAATACATGTTAATGAATTGTATCATTTTTGAGCTAGAAAATCTAACTAAGACATCTATTTCGATCTTTTAATATAGTTAGTCATTTAATATACAGCAGTCCATGAATCAGTTAGCAGTACTGAAGTGTATTGTCAGTCTATCTCAAATTCGAGATTTTCAGGTTAAGTTTTGCGCCAGTGTGCGTCAAATGGCAAAAAAAAACCTAACCTACTAACATCGAATTTGATGTAGACTGACAGTACTACCAACTGATTCAGGCTATCCAAGGTCTGCTGAAGGTCAGTTTTTAAAAAATTACTCTGTAAGTCGAAGCACAGAATCATTGTAGTATATGTAGCCAAGTAACGTTAATGGTTATTTTCCGATAATTTACTTAAGAAATTACACAATGATTAAAGCTACGTTATCTTTATAATCATTTTGTGATGTAAACCAATTTAGTTGCTGTTTAACAACTAAATTATTTTTTAAAATAAGTAAATAATTGCAGCTTTATTAGCCTTATAATAAATCAAGTACATAATTAAATAAAAAGCTTAAATAATTTAAAATAATATGCACAACTAATATTTGAAAATGCCGCTGCAAGTATAATTGAATCTATCTTCGGAATTTTAGAGTTTTCAATAAATTTAAAACGAATTATGGCTATTCTGGTAACCATAAGGTGTTAAGAATTCAATCTTTTCTCGTGCCTGAAACTCATTTATGCCAATTTTTTCTGTTTTTCTGTTTCATTTGTCTCTTGCACTGTTTCCATGTTTCTTACTTGCATTTTTGTCCTTTCTGTTAATATGTGTCTACCATGTCTTATTTTCACAATTTTCTGTAGCAAGTGAACTAGTTCTGCCTTCTTCTCATGTCCAAATTTTTCTGTATTATTGGCAGTTTTCTCTAGACGACAAAACGCTTTCTTAGGTAGAGCTCAGTTGTATGTTTACCTTTCTCTCTTCTCTTCTAACATCAATATATTTGTTGCTTATTTACGTGTTTTACTACAAACTTGCATAAGTTCTTTATTGTGTATTTGTTTCATTTGTTACTTCCTTCTTTTATAGACAGTTCCATGCAGGTTGTTAGGGGACACGGTAGAAAGCTTAGGTATATACGAAATATAAGAAAGGTTTTCTGTTATATTTTATTATTTTGAATCTTGACGTACTGGCGTACCGTCAAAATGTGATCCCAAGTATAATATGACGTTCTTCAAAGCCACTTGGGACTCAATTATTTTGCGCACTGTCTTCTCCAGAACTCCTTTCTATAGTTTTGCTGGCAATAATTGATATACGGGATCAATTAATTTTTTCTTTATTAAATATAGTTTTAAATGTAACTAAAGTACAGTAGCCAGGTTATTTTTATAAGCAATATACTACTTTCTCTTAAATCTTAAATGAAGAAAATGAAATATGAATAACGCACGTTCATAAATTCTGGTATATGCTTTTTAACATATCAATATTGTAATATTCAATAAAGGAATAATCTATAACCAACTTTACAACGTTAATTCTTCTATAGTAAATATTTAACTTCTGCGAGTTCCCAGGTTTTACTTATGTATTATACACTATACAGTGAGAATAATGTAAGACTGTACATGACTGAATTATGCAAAATTAGACATGGGCATGTACTAAATGTCACCATGGTGTTTGTAAACAACATAACAACACAGTGACTATAGAAACTAATTGAAACTGGATTATTTCATTGTAATTTCAAGACCAAAAATTAATTGTTACTAGCGGTTTTCGAAATATTGACGTTTGAAAACATTGATATTGTTTCTTCTGACTTCCGGTCAAAACATTGAAATTTCTGATTGAATCGAAAAATAGCATCAAGTGATACCTCATAGAAAACTGAGATACGAAAGTGCAAGCCGTTTCGCTTTAATTGAAACCGTTTGGTTTTTACAGATGCGTAAATGTTCCAAATATTCAATGTTCAAACGTCAATATTTCGAAAACCGTTGAATTTAGAGATATAGTTGGTTATACAAAAAGTGTTCAGTTTTCAACGTAGAATTCGAAAATGGTACAATATAGAGGGTGTTCCATTTAAAAACCTACATGACGTCATATCTCTTACCTGTGACACCCTGTATACTAACTTTTTACTTTAAAAAATGCGCAACTAAAAATACTAATTGACATGTTCGAGCGTTTTTCCGATAATAAAATATCTGAATTTTAAATAAATTTGTGCAAGACTTTATGGACTCATTGTATATTGATGGTTTCATGTCGATAAAAATTTCAATTTAAAGGTAGATGCAAAATGAATCTAAAACTGAGAAATGCAATTACTGCTACATAAATGCGAAATTCCATAATATTTCCTACATTTTAGCAAGAGTTTTTTTTAATATAGATAAAAGCAGGTGTGGCAAAATTTTGCAATTAGGTAGGATAATTTGTGTGGGCTGACATCGATTAATATAAATATTTGATGTGCGCTTATATTTCTGTGCCACTTATCTGGGATCTATTTTTGGTGAGTTATTTTTCAGTTCTTTTCACGAGATACCAGATCGACTATTTGGCTTTTTTGCGTTCATGTAACCACACAAACTTCATGTTTATTAAGGCTTCCTTTTCTTGACCGTGGGTCTGCAATGACCCGTAGATAACCCATAACATATGACGTTAGCGTATGACCCTACTCGATATAGATAATGCACATATGTGTATGTTTACTCTGACTTACATTATTAATTATTATACCGTATCTTCGGCAATAATTCTTCCGCATCTTATTACAATTTGTCCCAAATTCTGTAAACAACAATACCGCTTAAATTTTCGGAAAGGTTATCGGTTGCGTCAAGGTTTACTCTTATTTTTATGGGTACAATGACGTAAAAGCGAACAGCCGCTTCGTTTAATGTTGCGATCTAATGTCAACAGATAGTAGCTATATTTTAATTTGATTGCAAGTAAAATCTATATTAATCTAATGTCATTAATTACTGGCTATTTTTATGGCCCTAGTACTAACGCTGTAATAATTTTTAACCGTTGACATGTTCGTTAGAATCCTAAATATGTATAACGAACTATGCATTTCCCAAGCTTGCTACGAAAAAATGTGAATATCAACCCCGATTATTGACAGTACCTCAATTTGATAACAATGCATGATATTAATTCCCAAAGTCCACCTTGTTGCTACCTCGTGTTATCAGATTTAACCTACCTCTGGATGATTCACACGGTAATTTATACATAGACTTCACACATCCACAGTGTGCAAGCACTTCATGGTAATTAATACATTTTCAAATCTTGATTCAAAAATAATGATATAATATATGGTTACTGTCTATTGTATTTTAGAGAAAGCAGATCTCTCAATAAAAACTATTCATGCATGTTCAAGGTAGCGCAACGTATTGTTTTATATCAGTTTATGTAGTGTAAAATAGATAATTTACCATAATTTTTGTGATGACATTTTTCACTTAAAAATTCTAAACTCTTACCATCAGATACGTTTTTAACAGCTAAGCTGTTATAATGTTTCAGTATTTTCCTAAAGATGATAACTTAAATGTTGAAATCTGTTTCGGGAGGAGTGATTATACTGCAATAAAGGTTTTTAAATTTTATGGTACAGCAAATCGCTTTCGACGACTATTCATTAATACTCTTCTATTTTAATAATCTGATGTTTGATTGAGATAAGGGTATAAATAGATTTATTTTTGAAATGTTAGAAAAATGTTAACATATTGAATATTCCAGCAACATATCAACATATTGTTCATCTTTATATATTTTATTTCATATTAAAATTGAAAGCAATAAGAAAATTTTCAATATTCCTAGAACGGTTAGGAGTTTTGCTATAGACATACAACGTGTTACTAGTTTGACGTAGCCAAAAGAAGAAGTTACAATGCGCATTTTTTGAAATTTCATGTAGTGATTTAATTCCTTAAACATCGGAAAAATTGTAGAAATCATCACAAATGAATCACAAGTAGTTTAATGAGGGTACATTCTCAGGTAAACTACGTGATTTATAACAGAGAGAATCATTAGGAGGTTATGACTGAATTGGTAGACCAAGTGCAGTTGCAACTAATACAATATGATGGTTTAAAAAGTTTCACTACAACTATACAAAATTGTAGGAATGTTGTCCAAAACAATTGCCTCCAAAGTCCGTTACGATCATCCTATAGATCATCGTTTGCTTAAGGTGAGTATGGAAACACCTTACTCCACTTGGTATTGGTTGAATATTACAAGTTCTTGTAATTGCGTAGATCGTTTCAAATTTCATACTCGTAATTGTATTGAAGATACTTTTTAAACAAATGTTCTATGTGAGAAAAATTTAAAACTGCAACTAAAAATTGTAGTTAGGGATGGAATATAGATATGTATGTATATTGTTACT
Source organism: Agriotes lineatus (assembly GCA_940337035.1). Classification (NCBI taxonomy): domain Eukaryota; kingdom Metazoa; phylum Arthropoda; class Insecta; order Coleoptera; family Elateridae; genus Agriotes; species Agriotes lineatus. The sequence goes on along the minus strand of CALNHX010005338.1, from coordinate 41,623 downwards.
AGTAAGGCAGTTTTATCCTGCATAAGATCGGATAGCTTCCATTTTTGGATATGTTCACGAGATCGGAGTCCTAATGAAATTCCAAGTTTTTCAACTTTTCGATCGGCCTCCATTTAAAAAAAAAATGCGCTCAAAACCGATTTTTCCGCATTATGTCCTTACCAATGCATTCTAGGGCAAAAATAGTGTTATAAATATTATAGAAGACATAATTTCCTACAACTTTTGTTTTAAAACATTTTTTGTGAATGAAATAAATACCGAGTTGCAGGCTGTAAAGTGGAGCGGATTCAAAAATAATTCAATAATCCTCCGTTTTGAACTGATTTTTTCACGATTATTGTGTGTTATATACATATTGACTGTTTTCGTGTCTGGTAACTACTAAGTTGTACTGTTTACTCGATTCAACTCCACCATAAGGTAGCGTTAACGCAGCGTTTTTATTGTTGTATCCCCCAGTAGGCCTAAAATCCACTAATAGCTGTAATCGAAGTGATTTATTACTTTTTTTGTCTGCCTGATGGTCCCAGTTGATTCGTATCTACGTCCTCACAAACAATGTCGCTGTCGTTGTCGGTTTGAGATTCAAATTCTCTAATTCCTTGAATCGTGAGAAACTACCTGCTTGTCGATAACGTCTCTTCTTTTTGTCCTTCTTCGTTGTCGTCGATGATAACGGATAATGGAGCTCTTCAACCCAGCTTTTCTACAGGTACACGCTGCGCCGCATCCTTTTTTGAATGCATGATATAAAATTGAGCACGGTCTCAGGAATTAGATCTTTCATAGTTGTCACGGCAGTAAGCCCATTATTGCTACCTTTCCAGTCCCATATCATGCTTGGACTTGTTGGTACGTCCTTAACGCGACATTATTTCATTTTGACACTTACCCCTTTTGACACTTCCACTCTTCAATTCCATAATCAGTATCTATAAAAGAAAAACTTTGAATTAATTGAATCAGTCAAAGCATGTACTCATTCCTGGTTGGTTCCATTTCTTATTAATGAAATAATTTGGTTAAAAATCTATGAATTCATAAGAACATTTTCCGATAGAAGGTCAAACAGTTATGCTATACGTACATTGCTAAGTATATTTAATTTATAAATAAGCTTATTTTCCTGTTTTACCGCTATTCTGAAATTGCAAAGCCACAAAGAAAATGTAAAATATATTTACCATCTGAGATTTATTTGTTGCACTAGCAGTTTTCATTGTTTTTCAAGTTACTCATATGCATGTCGACATTCAAGGTTATTGTAATAATTTATAAGTGACTGTAGAAAATTTGCTTACATAACCATATTATGAGCCGTCCAAAAGTCTGAAACAATCAGTAGTTCCTTTATCTTTGATACTTTGCAATTGAATTGCAGTATTGACTTTGTGATCTCACAGAGAGAGTATCATTAATCAAGCTTTAGGATTTTATCAGTGTATACTTTGGATTCAAGATTAGTAATTAAGGCTTTTAAGGTCCAGACATCAGGTACCATCTAAAGAAAACTCCACTTTAGATTCTGATCTAAAATTTGGCGGAACTAGAGTCGAAAATGCTCAACACTGTTCTGGTATACAAATGTGCTATGTAACAAATGTATTTTTAACGAGGTCAACTTTTATTTCAAGTCCATGTTGTGGTTCTTGTTTTCCCAAAAGCGGTATTGGTTACCAAATTAACTTGTAACTGGTATGTGATAGGTTAACGTATGTTGTCAATTTATTTATTTATTAAAATTAACAAAATACTGTCGATTAAGAACAGGCCATTGACCATAACTAAAAGAAGATGAAACGATTTAATTATAAAAAAGAAGACTGTTATGAAAGTATGCGGAAGAGAAATATTAACAGTAATAGAAGATTACACAGATGATTGGAAAATATGGTACATAAATCTCTCTCAAAAAAGTTAGCTATATCACTGTTTCCCAATGATTTTTTTCTTGTGGTCCCCCTAAGAGTCTACCACTTCAGTGTGATCCCCTCAAAGTCATGCTCCTTATTGCGTATCCAAATGTAGGTATATATTCTATATATTTCTTCTAGGAACCAAGATCTTTTATGGCGAATTGTGTTCATACAATGCAAGGCTGTTTATAAAGGATCTATTCTCGGAGTATACCTGCCCAATATATTTTTATTTTATTTTGAAGTTTATCGTGAACCCTTTAAGAGCTTCACAGAGTCTCCATGGCACCCTAGATAATCCTGGCTGTTTACTTAGTAGTGTATTTTTCTTGTGGTCCGTCCATATTCCGACGCTTGGTGTATCAAATTTTAACTCTGTAAAGCCTTTTTTTACGGAAGCGAGAGGTAGGGACCCCGTTCAACACCTATTGTTGGAGGACCTGGTCATTTGATCTTGGAGTTTCCACTCTTATATTGGCTGCTAGCTCTACAGCTTATAAATCCTAACCTACCCTTGGTTGATTACGGAAATCCTTCTTCTAGCCTTCAAAGAACCAACTTCCTATTGTATAGCAAATATCACCGTTGCTTCTTCCGCCAACTCAGTCATATTGATTCTTCTTTAACGTCCAAATTGCAGTTAAAGTCTGCACCTGTGTCCCTGAGCTATTAAGGATAAGGAATTGGATACGATGAAGGCCCCGAAAAACGTGGAATTAAAGAGTGGAAGAAGCTATGCGAAGTAGACAGTTAACGCACTGAAAAGAAACGAAAAACTTAGAAAATCCAGGATATAAATACATGTAATAAAATATAAAGTAATTCTACAGATTATAGTTCTCCATAAATCTCTAAAGATACGTACTTATGGTCACGTAGTGGTGTTTTAATTGGTTTTTGGTCGTTAATAATCATTATTGACTTATCTAATTCTAAATTATGAATATTTACTTAGATATTTTAATGTTTCTAATAGATATACCAGGTACAAGGAATTTCCTTTTTTAAATTTCAATCTTTTACAACACAATATTCTGTGATATAAAAACTAAGTTTGGTAGTTTGTTTAAAAGTAAAATTTTTAATAACATTCTTTTATAGAACTTATCGTGAGAAAATTCCTGCTAGCAACGTGTTTTAAGATTATTTGTCAATAGAAATACGGGTTATCGATTTATTGGACTAATAAAAGTAAATAACAGCGACGCCATATCCTGAAATAGTAACCTTGTGACGTTACGTTTACAACAAAAACTTCTTATCTCATTATTTGATGCAATTTGATGGTTGTCGCTCTTTCATTTCCACACAAGTTGTATCTTGAACGACTTTTTTCAAAACACTTTCAAATACAATTGATTTATTATTATGTATTCATTTTATCGTCGCTCTGATTACAACAAATAACAGCAAACGCGTAAATAACTTGTTTTCGAAATGGCAATAATGGTGCAAGAAAACTAAAAGGGGTTATTATGGTTATGTATGCCCAAAACAATTAAAGGATATTTCATAGCAATAATATTTAAAAACAGGCAGTTAAAATAACATCTGCAAAATTTTTATAATTCAAATGGTATAAAATACACTTTTTCCAAAACCTACTTGTAAGGCTGCATTTTATCCATGAAAATTTTCATGGTAAAGTTATATTTTAATGATAAGGATGGATAAAATGTTCCTTTAATCACTAGGGAATAAAATAGTCCATAATCTACAGCAACCCACAAAATAAATACGTGCTACCATGGTAACTACTACAAAACCAGCAACATGATTATTCATTTAAGATTATTTATTGATTTTTAAAACTTATTTATATAATTAGGCTTTGCCTCGGGAGCTAAAGTTTTCCCTTTAGGGATAGAATGCCCCTTTATTCACTTGCACCATACGCAACTATTAATTATTTTTAGCAGTGCAGGCAAAAGGTGCCTTTGTTAGATTTTTTAATTATTATTATTATTTTAGGTTTTACCATCGTCTATTTCTATACAGAATGTTTCAAAAGTGCGCAGTACTATTCTAGGGAGGTGTTCTTTAAGTCAAAATAAAGAGACAAGTTCCAGTGAACAACATTAATCTAAAATTCTGATGTAAGGGAGCTACAACAGGCCAAAGAGGAATAATAGGAAATAGCTGTTATACGTATGCGTAGATTACGTTCATGCAATAGCAACTTTTTATGTTTAAGTTCGCATTTCTCTAAAACTACTGCACCCAGTGATTCCAAATAACGGTACTTTTTATGTGAAAAGTGTAAACTTTTCAAATATCTAATTAAACTTGACAACAATTTCGACTGTAATAATTTATGATGTAAAACATTCTCCTCATCGTGAATAAACTCCTTTTGAAGAAGGAGCAGTACGCAGCTTCGTTCTACTAGTTTTCTTCACCAACCAGAAAAAGTAGCGTCGTAGATAGGCCAAATTACACCAAATTTGCTTTATGTGCATAATTTTTGTTGAATAAATTCTGTGTTTTTCTATTACCTTTCTAAGAGGTGTAGCTCTTATATGTCGAAATTTCGGATCAATGTTCATATAAACTTTCTTGTTTATTTTGTTCTAGAAAGCCAGTCCCTAGAACATTGCCCTGAAATTTTGAAGTAACCTGTATATATCTCCATAAACGTTTATTCCTAAGTGTAAAAGTAATTAAGCAGTTTATTAAATGCATTAGTTACATTAAACAAGATATATTAAATATTTACTAATTAATTAATTATTGCAAGGACTCGATTAATTATGCGCAGATTAATAAAGATATCGCTGAATTTTTTTTTTGACGGTAGAAAAAAATTTGTAAGTTGCTGAGAAAGAGTTAATAAGTAGATAATAAACAACTAAATATTTTCCTTATACCTGTTTACCAACCTTATTCTTTAGATATCGGTTATGGCTATCTGTCAGTCAATATACCCAATCATCTGCATAATACAATAAACAATTGATGCTTTGTTCTGTGAAACGACACTTATAATACATTTTTAGAGGTCGTTTTGATTTCTTTGTATTTTAAAATTACTGTTTTAACTTACCTTACAATTTCGTAAATAACATTTTATAAAAACTACAGTTTATTCCGACGACGACGACATATGGATGTCGCAAATTTCATAGTTTTATATTCAAGGTATATTCAAGTGTATGCAATTTTTGCTAAATTTGGACAAAAGGAAATATGATTCGAAAACGATAGTATTGAAGGCATTTTACGGACTTCTCAGAAACTAGATATTTGTTATTGTTTACCAAGAACGCTGTAGGAAAATTCCTAGTATGTTTTAGAATTACCGCTGCATCAGGATTCATAGAATATGCCCGAAATTCCATGCTGCAATCATTATCACATGTTTGTCACAGTTTATTAAGAGTTTTGTCCTGATGCTGTAATATTTGTCTTCAACTCTTAACATCACCGTTTCATTCATGAAAACATGTGAAGTAAAGTTTGAACATCGCACAAAACAAAAAAAAAAACAACCCTAAAAATGGTGCTGCTGACTTAAAAATCTGTAAAGGGGTTTACACGGAACTTCCCTCGCATGAATTAGATCAATTTGCAAATTAAAAACCTTCGTCGCATCTCCGTAGCGATTGTAACCGCATAGATAAGTCATACTGCGCCATCCAGCCTTATTGAAATGAGTGCGGCGCGCGCCTGTATTTAACGGAACGGTCTTATTGTTGAAACGTTTCGACTCTTTTGTGACATTATCTTGTATTTATTGAGCCCTATTTTTGGCAAGTGTAAAGCCTGGCCTATGTGAAAATTATTACTTCCATCTATTTCAAAGTTAACGCAAAAATAAACAAAATTTAATTTTATAAGACGCTTACACTGTATATATTGATCTGAATTTTTCTCGGTTTCATGCCAAGTAAACATATAGTCTGCTTGCAAAATATCGTCATCTTCCAACAAATAGTTCTTGAGTTATACCGCCAACAGACAGACAGACAGACAGACAAACAGACGGAATTAAGAAAACCTGTTTTCCGTCATCTAGAGACTCTGAAACGTAAAGATCTGAAGTAATCTCGGATGGTGATTTTTTCGCGATTACAATACTTCCTTCGTCTTTTAGACGAGGGAAGTAAAAACGTAAGAAATCGACTGCACCAAGAATTTCAGAAGGTGATTGTAAACATCGTTCGATAATCGGTGCTACTGGGCATGTAGTTTATTATTAACAAAGAAATTAATGTTTTTGTAATGAGACACAAAAAAGGTGATCGGATGGTGAATTCTAAGACGGCCACCACTCACAAAGTTTGCCACAAAGACATTTTCAAGAAACTTTGGATATTGTGGAAAGAGGCAGAAACCTTTTTCGAGAATTGTCACCAAGTTGCTGCTAAATAAGAGTTAATGTAATAGATGCAGAGAAGCTCTATTGCAAAAAATTCAAAACTCTGTAAGTTGTTACCTCAAAGTAACCACCTTTTTGTTCTGATTTATCACCGAGCGATTTATTTTTATATGAAAATCTAAAGAAAAAGGTTCTTTTCGATTGATGTAATATTTACTTTTGTTCTATGAGTTGTTTGAAAATATCCTGTCATTTTATTTCTACTTGTATAATTATGGGCTTTAGTCTAAACCAACCGCTGAAATATGATACTTTCTAAATTTAGCACAAAATCGAAACGAGTCCAAAGATAAAATTAATGACCGAAGTTTGTTTTTAATATCGATGGGCCTTTGCGGGAAGTTAGCCGGGAAATCCCATATGGAAATGTTGTGAATCCCGAGGCGACTGGGGGTGACATTTTTATAATGAGAGGGTTCTTATGAGCTTTGACAGTCTGTGAACGCGAAAGTTAATCCACCGCGGGCGTCATTCCACCGCGATTATGTGTTTTTGAAGTTAATTGAATTGTGTAAGTTATATGGATTATAACTTATAAGAGAGCGGATGAAACGATGAGGTCTGTAAAAAGGAATACTAGTACTTGCGTAGCTTTTGCAAATGTAGTTATTGTACAGTTGAGTCGAACATTCGTTATTGTTCGTACTGAGTCTGATTGTAGACAGCTTTATTAATTGGGTCGTTGTTCATTGTTATGATTGGCTTAGGGTCAACTTGCCGTGGAGAGCGCTCTCGTGTCTGGATCAGTGGCCATTCGGCGAGATGGCCCACGATCCCTGACCTCTTAAGCACCTCGCTTATCACTGACTCCAGGTGGCGCTTCTGGATGGCTCGGGAAGCCCGTTTCCCGAAGATGCCTTTGCCTTTTGCGGTCCATGCGGCCACCGCAATTGCGGGTTACATTGACATGGGTTCCACCCATTGATGCAGTTAACGTTCGGTTAAGGCATATTTGATGCGGTAAGCACCTGTGTTTTCAGGATTATCACAGACATATAATCGAAGGTGCACCGAAGAATATACCTGACGATGCCTTCTTCGAGATGCAACGTGAGAACTCCGCGGGGGGCCATAAAATCCCCTGTAAGTATTATGTAATGAGCACATTACTGCTAAAAGCTGGATGTTTGTTGTTTTCCTTGCATGACTGATTGTGGAATTGGCTGAGTTTGTGTTCGCGGTCGGGCGTGTGTGACCACCTGCTATATGAAAGAACTCGCCGTTCGCCTTGCACCCCCAGTATCATGTTATGGAATTTCTGGTAAACCGTAGTTCTTGTAAATTTATGCATGTCAACCGATCTGAATCCAGGAAAAAATGAATTAGCCCGGGGCACCGAAAATATGTGCCTACACGATATAAAAAGTTGTTCAAAGACGATAAACCTTTGTAAACAAATATTATCTAAGCTAATGTAACAATTGGAAAATCATCGCAGCGGGTGTGTAAGGATCGAAGGAGTTGCCTTAACTATTCAGGTGTATAATAATTTGTTGCACTACAACCATCGATTAAAATTTAAAAAAAAAATAATAATTTACAATTGCACTGGCCTAAGTCGTTAGACTTGCATTTGCTAATATCCATATCATAAATAAAAGCAACGATAGCAACACGGCAGATTAATATGATTCATGCTTACAAGTGCTGCCGATTCTATGGTGTAATCACAGTCGGTAGGTTCAAGTCTTAATTATAAATAAACAAGAAAGTAGTAATTGCTGTCAAGTGCGTGGCGATATGTGATCTTTGCACGGTCTTTCAGCTTGCCGCGGTACAAAATGCGTTTCACATTCAACGTTAATATTTAGAAATGACTCAATGCGAGATAATATCGGTCTTTGTTCCCTCCATGCGCAAACCTTTGTTTGGGGAACAGATGTTAAATGATAGTTTCTGATTCTTGATAGTTCTTCGTGGAAAACAATTTTATGTTATATTTAGTAGGTCTTTATGTATTTTAAGTAGTGAGGAGAATTGTCATTATTGCATTGCCATCTTGTTTTCGCTAGCAACCTTTGGTCATATTCGCTCACATCTGTTTTTAATTGTTATCAAGGTGCCATAAACACGGTTTTAGATAATTTAAATAATCGAATAAAAATTATAATAAAACAGTCTCAAGTGGTTGTGTACTACTATATATTTTGCAAAGAATAGACTTATTATTATTTTTTTAATATGAATTTAGATTTTTGTAGCTACTCAAAAATCGCTTGATTAAATATTAGGAACAAATTTGATTGAATAGTGTAATATTCTGCCCCTTAGTTTAATCGTTAAATATTTATTTCAATCACCTAACTCGGTAGAACATGAAAAACTCTAATCAGGCTTGGTAAAATAATACTATTAAATTGCGATTAGATCCAATGCAAAATATGTGAGATGATATTCTCGTATTATTTTAAGTAAAGCTGTATTTATCCCTTGAAATAACTTCACCTGCACTTAATACTGAATCAAACAACCAATTACAGCATATGCCAACAGAGCAAGCAATCGCCATACTGCAACTATACCTCCTCAAATGTCTTCTTTTCCAGGGGCTAATCCAACTCCACCGCTGGGCTAAATAGTCTGGAAAACAAGAACTGCAACGAACTCTGAACTCAGAATTATTTCATGGTTCTGTATGGCTGCAACAGCACAACCTTCAGCTGAACGGCTCTTTTCTTCTCCATAAAGTTATCTCCACAGATCCAGGAACCAACAAACATTGTCCTCAGTTCAGATCTTTTGTTAACGACACATTCGCATACGAGTTTCACCAATGTCCCCCGCTTGCACTCAACCACGAACCGCCTTTATTACTTACGGTTTATGTTTAGTTTATATCTCCTGACATTGCCTTCACAATCCTTAATTCAATTGAACACCATTTAACTTAATTACTGGATTTTATTGGTTAAACATATGAAAACCAGGTCCAACATAAACATTTTTACTTGTTGGAAATATATTTTTATATTATTTTTTTTAACTCTCATTACCCAGTAGCTGACAGTTGGGAGCATTAGCTAAAAGCCTTGTTGATGTGCGCCATATAATGAGCAATTTTCTAAATTTAGACCTTTCGCCACAACTTGAGAAATATTCACAATCTTATGTACACTAACAGACTGTACTGTGCACTTTTGCTTAATGTAATTGATAAAAAGAATCTATTGTACCCTATTTTTGCTGATCAAAGTGCAATATAAGCTCTAATAATGTGCAGTAAAGGTGTATCTTCTTTGTTTTCGTATCGATAAGTTTTACCAATTATTCTTGCGATCTTTAATACAAGTAGTGGTTAGGAGAACTAAATCTTGGAGCTGCTTCCACCACAAACTTAAAAAATAGGGATGACCTACAAAATAAGGAACTGTTTTTGTTTATTTGTTATCGACAAGGTCTAGGCATACGAAGTACCAGGTACCTCAGACACCAACTGCTATGGTGTTACGCGACTTTAAAAATCAAAACATTCGGAACATTTACTTGTTTAACAGATCTTCATATTTAGATTAAATTAAAAAGTTATCCATTTCTCCATTAGTCAAACTAAATGAGTTTTTTGCCTTGTCTCTCTTTCCTCTCATTTTTACTGCCCTCGTCTAAAAGACGAAGAAGTATTGTAATCGAGATTTCTTCAAATCTTCATGTTTCAGGGTCCCTAGATGTATAACTCAAGAATTATTGGGGGGGGGGGGGGGCGATATTTTGCATGCAGATTATATGTCCATCTGGCTCGAAACCGAATATACTTTTTCTTAAATGTATACAGACTAAGTAAATATATATTTTTGCTTTACCTCAGATATACATGAAAGTAATGTTTAGCACATAGCTCAAAGGTTATTCTTGACCAAAATGGAACCGAACAGATACAAGGTAAACGTCGTAATAGTGACAGAATTGTATAGCGATCGCTGCATAGCGCAGTCAGCGCGAATAGAAAGATGCAGCGACATTCACGCCGCACTCAGGGCGGATAGAAATGTGCACCGTTCGTTGCTGGGCCGTACTTGCTAGGGAAGTTTCGTGTAAAGCCCTCTGCAGATTTTTAAGTATGGAATAGCACCTGAGTATTTAATCCATAAAGAAGAGCTTTTATGTGAGGCTTGATATTAAAATCCGCTAAAATACCGTCTCCATTGGTTTTTTGGATTTTATGTATTAAACACCATCGACCATATTCCCTATAAGTGTTTTGGTATAAGAATCTAGATTTATTTGACAAAAGTGATTCGTTTGCATTCGCTGCATTGTCCTTAATATTTTCAGACAGCTGTTTTTCTTCACATAAATCCATTTTTGCAAACGTTCCCTTGTTGAGGATTAACGACTATCACAGGTGTTAGCGTGGTAGCCGAGAAACGTGCGATTTTTAAACTCCTTCTAGAGTTGCCGGGAAGAGAATCCGCTCAGGCCGCCTGAAAGTCGAGCATTTACTCGCGGAGCCATCCGCTGACCTAAAAACTACTAGCTATTTAAAAATAAAGCTAAGAAATAGCAAAGGTACACTGTGACATATCCAGTTTTCCAATGGCAACTACATGTTTTATGCCAAATTTTCTTCTGTCGATAACATACGTCGAATTTAGAAAGCTCGATCTTTTTTCGATTTTAGTAGTCGAACATTAAGCTCTGCACATAATTGCCCGCTCTGCCATAAAATAGACTCGTTCAATAAAATCGTACATTATGTGCAAAGCGATCGAAATAAAATTGATCAAGGAAACCCATGAAAAATATGAGCACTGTCTACATTGCATTTTATAAAGCTAACATTTGAACAACAACTAACTGTTTCATTAGTTCCTGTTGTAATGTTTCGAAAGTCCCTGCGAAGGGCGTTCTGGATTTATACCTCGGATAAGCTCAATCGGAGAAATTTTCACGAATTCTCAAATGTATATGGTCAGGAAAACACAATATATTTACCAATAATATATTATTTTTAACTTATTCTTCTTATTCTTTTATAGTAGGTGTTACACTTGTTTTTCTTCACGCTTTTTTTTAATACTTGATTACACTATGGTGTGTTTATTGATGACGGCAACCAGCTTTCCGCCCACCTCTTCTTCGGTCTACCTGGATCTCTTTTTCTTGTGGGTTTTAAATCCCTGGTTATTTTTATTAATCTATCGTTGTGTGCTCTGCTGACGTGATTGTCCCACTCTTTCCTTCGTCTTTTCACAAATTTTATGACGTCTATTACGTTACATTGGTCTCTTATATCTTGATGCGCACTCGGTCTAATCACGTGTTTCCAGCAATTGTTCTAAGTGTGTTCATCTCTGTGGTACGCATTAATTGTTTTGTTTTACTTGTGTCAACGAGGGTTTCTGCTCCGTATGTCAGTACGGGTCTCATCATAGAATTATAAATCATGACTTTGCTCCCTATGTTGAGATATCTATTTTTCCAAGTTACATCGCGAAGGCATCCCGAAATTCTTGCTCCCTTTCCTACCTGTTGTCGAACTTCTTTATAAAGATTGCGATCGCTTGATACATCTTTCCTTCTATTTCTAATTTACACCGTATCGGCTCTTTGGATATAACCATTGATTTAGTTTTATCAATTGAAAGAGCCATGTTATATGGTTTTGAAGTTGTAACAAATTTATGCAAAAGGCGCTGAATGTAATTTTCAGTTTTTGCAAGGAGAACTGTTTCATCTGCATAACAAACGATACATATACTTTCATTTCCCATTTTATATCCTGGTAGTACTTTAACACTGTCTATTATTTTGTCCATCACTATGTTAAATAAAAATGGGATTAACGAGTCTCCCTGTCGAATTCCGGTGGAGCATTTAATTTCTTCCGTTACCTGATTTTCTACTTGTACTTTAGTACATGTATTGGAATTCATTTCTTCTATTATTTGTATAAGGTCGAATGGTATGCCTTTCTCCGTTAATATCGTTAATACGTCTTGTTGTTTTACCCGATCGAAAGCCTTTTTTAAATCCACGAAACACATGAAGGCAGGCCAGTTAAATTCAACTACCTGAAGGATTATAAATATTGCATCAGTCGTTAAGCGGTTTGAGCAAAAACCTTGTTGCTCTTCATTTATTTGTATATAATGGTGTAATTTGTCAAGGATGATTTTTGTTAATGTTTTCTGTGTTGTATTCAAGAGCGTAATCCCTCGATCATTTTCGGGGTTACTTTTTTCTCCTTTTCTGAATAAAGGTATCGTCACGCTGGTTTTCCATTCGTTTGGTACTTTTCTTTGTAATATTATACAACTGTATAGTTTTGCTAATTCGTTTACCAAACTGCTACCTCCATATTTTAGCAATTCATTTCTTATCCCGTCTGAACCGGGCGCCTTTCTATTTTTTAGTGTTTTCATTGCTCTTTCTACTTCTTCTCTATTCACTTCAGTTATTTCTTGTTCATTATTTTCGTATTGTATACGTATAGGACTATATTTCATATCTTCTTTGTACAGGTTCTCGAAGTATTCCCTTCATTGTTTAGTGTCTATGCTATTAATCTTAACTGTGTCGCTGATTTCTGCTTTTCTGTTTCTTAACATTCGCCATATTTTCTTCTGTGATCCATATAAATCCTTCTCCATGTCCCTAGTAAACTTCTTCTAATATTGCTCTTTTATTTGTCTTATCTGTGCATTGGCCGTATTTCGTTCTAATACGTATGCTTGACGATCTTCTGGTTCTCTAGTCGACCTGTATCGCAGAAACGCTTTTTTCTTTCTCTCTGTTATTTCTTTAATTTTTTTCGTGAACCAAGGTGTTTTGTTTTTATGTGGTGGTGGTGCCTGTGGTTTAACTATTCTTTTCCCTATGGCTTCTTCTTCTGCTTTTATAACATTATTTATTATTTTTTCCCACGCTTCTTCGACACTGTCTTCATAGTTTATTGGTTGGGCATCTATTTTCTCTTTTAAGCGATTAGTATATAAATGGAAGCCTAATGCTTTCATTCTGAAGCGATTCTATGTTCAATTTTTCCATATAGTTCTCATTAGCCTCCTGTGGAATATGGTATTTCATCCGTATTTTACATAGCACTAATGCATGGTCGCTTCCTATATTAGCTGAATTCAACGTCCTTACTTCTAGTATTTCACTGGGTACGAAACTTCTGTTTGTTACAACGCAATCTATCATAGATTGTTGTGCTTGTGAGCCTGTAAAGGTATATTTGTATCTCCAGTTGTGGTTGAAGAAAGTGTTGTTTATCCTTAGATTGTTCTGGGCGCAAAAATCAATTAACAGGTCACCATTGTCATTATATATTGGTTTGTGAAAACGCTGTTTAACTCCCATTAAGGGTTCGTTGACGATACGTGCGTTAAGATCTCCCATAATTACAGCATAATGTCTGAGAGGTATCGTGTCAATTAAAGTCTGTAGTTGCTCATAAAACTGTCTTCTTTGAACTCTTGGTTAATTCATATCAGGAGCATAAATGCTGATGATATGCATGTGTATGTCATCAATTTTTAACTTTGTTCTTAGTAGCCTTTCGCTGATATAGTCAATTTCTTCTATACATTTTTGAAACTTTACGTGCAGGAGCGTTCCAACATCGGCAATAGCACTTTTATCCTTACTTGTTCCACTATATATTAATATGTAGCCATTTATTAACTGCGTACTCTTTCCTTTCTTTTTTGTTTCAGAAATATTGCAGATATGTATATTCTTTTCTGAGATTTCCATAATTATTTCTTGACTTTTTGAATTCCAGGACTTGATATTCCAAGTTCCCAGTCTATTATATTTTCTTTCTTTAATCGTATTTTTAACTATATGTACAAAATAAACAGAAGTTCTAAGTAAATGAATTATATATTAATAAAAACCACAAATTCTTCTGGGTACGTGTTTCTTCTGTTTTCTGGTGAACTACAACACACTCAGCACCTAAGTGTCGGTAATGGCAGCATTTGACCGGGAGTAGAGTATGTATTTCGGCCCTTATGTCGAATGTCCCAAACGCGGCTTCGGAGATAACGGCGGTTTGTTGGCACTTAGTGCTCTGCAAATATACGCAGAAATTAAAGAGATCTAGGAGATACCTGTGGCCCCGGGAGTGCGTGAGGGTTGGCGCAGTTTGTGGTGGTGCTTTAGGAGGGCAGCGCGTTGTTCCCGGAGTAGCTGCGCTGTGAATTTCCCCAGGTGAAATTGAGTTTTCAACAGATCTTCACGTTTTAGAGTCCCCTAAACAAAAAAAAACATGTTTTTGTTCATTGGTCTGTCTGTCAGTCTGTGTGCATCTGTGTGTGAATAGAATATCTCAAAAACGAAAAGAGGTATGGCGCTGAAACTTCATATATAAGTTTTGTGTACTATGTAGATGCGACAGGAAGTTTTGAAGCAAATCGCATAACCGGAAGTATGGTGTTTACTCTTGTGATTTTTAAGTTTTTTCGATTTTTTTAAAAAAGCGGCTCTAACGATTTTTTCAAGTTTTACATTGTTATTACATTTTTAATGTGTATTGATGTGAGACAGGCGATTTTCCAGTTGAATACCTCTAAAATGGGTTCCTTTTGTTTTTTCTTTTTTTATTAACTCCTATTTTAATTAGAACGCCCGGTATATTATTACATTTTTGAATTCGGCTTAAAATGTTAGAAAATTTGTTTTTTTAAATAACGCTCCATTTTGTACGGTTCCTGTAAAATTTGTAATTTTTGGAATTTTTGATAAATGCCTAAAAATTAAAATCAAATGTTTGGCTAATTATAAGATCACTGTAAAAGGAAGTTGGTTGTGTAGGTGTATCACACCAGATTTCTTGATAGCCAATTCTTATGTAGTTCTAATTGGCTTTTTCCTTTTTTTTTGCTTTTTAATATTATTTTGTATTCCTGTTTTTCTTGTTCTGTTATTTCATATTCGATATAAATTGTTCTGTTCCCTGGTTTAGATTTAATCTTCATAACTTCCAGCTTTTTCTTCAATAGTTCCCACTTCAGCAATAATTTTTACTTTGACTTTTTTTATTTGTTAAGCCTCTTCTTCTTCAACCTTTACTCCAATACTTTGTTGTATTTGCTCTTCTATCTCGACTTTGACTGCTCCTGGAGTTTTAATATTCCACCTTTTAATAACATTATTTATTTTCTGTTTAATTTCCCGTTTCTATATCCTTTCCTTAAGTTTATTTATCTCACATCTTAACTGTACTTTTTCTCTTCCCCATTCGATCGGGTTTTTGGTACGTTCTTCATTTATTGCTCTTATTGCTTCTCCGTACTTTTTAGATCGTCGCTGATTCTCTTGATTTCATTTCTTGTACTTTTTACTTCTTTTCACTTCGTTACACGTTTCCTTCAGCATTTCAGAAAGTTTGTTCGTGTTGTCTTCGTTCTAGGATCTTGTCGGTTTCTTTATGTGCTTTGCTGTGCGTATTTTCTCTGCTGGATTACTATTCTTGGCAGTTTCGTGTTCTTTATTTTGTTGGAGTGCCTACAACTGTTCCTGTTTTTGTAGGGAATCTCTATACAATTTTACTCCTTTGCTTCAGTTTCTGCAGCTTCCCTATTTCTTGAGGTTTTCTTTCAGAGACCCTGCACTGCTGTTAACCGTATTCTTCTTTATCTGGTATTTACTTAATGTCGAATTTTCATTTCGGCTAATTTTAATCGCGTATATTTCCTGGTTCCTTAAACACTCTACAGTCCTGAAACTTTTTAACACTCACTGGTTCAGTAAATAACCACAGTATATTTACACATTTTGGGGGAACAAAATCGTGGAGTGGAATGGCGGTACCTTTATGTATTCAGTGACCTTAACGCGGCATAGAGACCCACGCGGCAGTAAGGTCACTATATAAATAAGGTACCGCCATTAGTGATTTTTTATATCTATCCTTGTCGCACAATTTTCTCCAACTGGGGATAAAAACACAATCGAAAGATCACCTCCTGCTGAAACGTTTGACAAACGTCACTGGCGTTTGTCAAATAATTCGGCAGGCCGTGCTAAAAATAACTAGAGACCCTTGAAATGAGAGACTGGCCATTTACCGGAAGTGACTAGATTCCCCTAGCGAAATGTTGGCAGTTGTCCACAAAATGGCGAATGTGTCAACTCAACTGTGTTTTGCAGGATTTCAATCAATGTGAGTATTTCAGTGTTATGTAACTACTAAATGCTGATAATTTGTATTTGTAGCAACTGTAATTAATGTATGTACCTACTTCCCGAAGAATGTGAAATTGAAATGTTGTAAAGGATGTTGGAAGAGGCACAGAGAAAAGTGGCTAGCAAAGGAAGAGTGTGAAAAGCAGTTGAAAAGCAGTGACCTTACGCGGCAGGAATCATAGCGCCATCTATGGCATTTTTCACCAAGGACCGCCAGCACAGCCATCCTGTTAAGAAACTTGGTAAGAAAACTTCAAAGGTGCCGACACCATGGTTTCCCTACTGAATGTGTAAATATACTGTGAAATAACACCAAACGATGTCATCTGTGGGAAGCGATCGCATGCGATGTTTACGTCGCCACTCGCATAATCTTGCATTATACACTCCTACTAATTCTTTGACAGTTCTATGACAGTTGGCAGTACTATTTTCGAACTTTATTACACAGGATGTTTTTTTTAGAGGGATACAACTTTAAATTGAAATAAAACACAGAAAGATGTTTTTAATATCCATGAAATTTGCTTTATTTGAAAGATAATTTTATGACAATTATGTTTGAATATGATTTCGGACATGTGACGGCCGCGGCTGGCGTGTACATGACGTAATCTGTAGGTCCAATTTTCACACACTGTTCGCAGTAAATCAGGCTGTATTTCGGCAATAACGCGTCGAATGTTGGCTTCCAAGTGCTCAATTGTTTCCGGTTTATCGACGTAGACATGCGACTTTACATATCCTCAAAGAAAATAATCTAATGGCGTCAAATCGCACGCAAGAGGTGGCCAGTTAAAAATCCATTTCGTGGATCTGTTCACTGGCCACCTCGTTTGTGCGATTAGACGCCATTAGATTATTTTCTTGGAGGATATGTAAAGTCGCATGTCTATGCCGATAAACCGGAAACAATTGAGCACTTGAAAGCCAAAATTCGACGCGTTATTGCTGAAATGAAATACAGTCTGATTTACTGCGAAAAGAGTGTGTGAAAATTGGACCTTCAGATTATGTCATGTATACGCCAATCGCGGCGGTCACATGCCCGAAATCATATTCAAACATAATTGTCATAAAATAATCTTTCAAATAAAGCCAACTTCATGGATATTAAAAACTTCTTTCTGTGTTTTATTTCAATTTAAAGTTGTATCCCTCTAAAAAAAACACCCTTTACAAACGTCGTATATCACACTTGAGTGAAACAACAATATGGGCGCGTGAGAATTACCACACTCGCGTATACTAGCCTATTTAATTTATAACGTACTGTAAGACTTTCAAGCGTAATCGAACCAAATCAATTGATTTTTCTCTTATTGCAAAATATATCTGAATTTGTTTTCACCACATTCCGTTCTGTTTTATTAAAGTCAATTTAATGATGTTACATTCGATTCAATTTTAATCCATTAAATTCGACTTCTATTAAATTCCATTGGAGTTTTGCTAAATTCGATTCGATTGACTCGATTAATCAATTTTGATTTTATTGCATAATCGAATCGATTAAAGTCGATTTACCGACTTTGCGTACACCTAACATTTTTGTCGTCCCATATTTTGAACTTGATTTCTATCGTATAAAATTTTTTTTGAGGACTATAACGATTTGCCATTTTTCCGGCGAAGATGACCATAATGTAACAGTATACGAGTATTCAATAATAACTAGATTGTGAGCTTATTTAATATAATACGTAACCATTGTAACAACTACATAGTTTACTTTAGGGTTTAAATATTAATAAATTGAACGTTGGTTCCCTTTTCAACAAACATTTAAAAGGGTTTCGGTGATTGTTAAGATAGCCCCCACAAATGTATAGTAGATATGACATGCGAGTAATAGATTGTATTGGAAACATTTAAAACGAGAGTGAATAGTTTTTAAACCATTTTATCATGTGTCATCTATTTGTAAACATTAAATCATGAAGATCTGACAAAATACTCAAAATACAACAGAAAACGTTTAGAATTGCAGGTTAGCTAGCAAAAACTATATATTAGGTAACACAAACAAGTGTAAACAGAAAACAGCCAGAATATTGAAAGATAGTTATGAAATATTTATAAACTTCGAGCCAAAAATTAAAGATACTATAAAAAACGTACACCTGATTACAAATTTGAAGATTTTATTTATACCACGTTTAACCCAAATTGGTTCCTAAAAGAAAAACTTAATAAGTTCTTTCACCGTGACTTATTAAACAGACAAGTGGTACACACACTACTACCTGACTTCTCATGTAGATGTTATCCACCGTGTTGCTAGGTTGGCCTTGAGCTATTTCAAGGAAAAGTTGGCATAAGAAAATTCGAAGCTGTTCGAGAATTTGATGTTGAGAAGCTGTTTAAGAACCTTTTTAGATGACAAGAATGCTTGACACGGCCAGAGGAGCGGTTATAATGGCAGACGTTGAATACTATGCTTGGTTCGTGCTTCTTCCACCAAAATTGATCTGTGAGGGCAAGCATCGTCGTCAACAACTAAGAATGACATCCAAACGGCTGCATAGAGCATAAAGCCAAGATGTATTACATTGCTATTGATTTGCTCTGCATATACGTCATGGTACGAGAAAGCAACAACTACATAGCTCTCCTATCAAAACAAATGCCGCCTCAAAATGGGTAAATTTCTTGAACATTTCTTCTTTTTCTTCTTTCGCGACAAGAATGAAGCCTCCAAGCCTGTTCCAGCTTTAGATTGCCTTTATTTCCACCTCGGTCGACCAGGATCTTTTCTTCCGCGTGGCCGGTAGTTGAATTCCATCTTCGGTAAGTGTCCTTCCAGACATCTGTACATGAGCTTTCAATTTTTTCTTGATTTCTTCGATGGTGTCCTTCAGTGGTTCTATTTTTAGAGTTTCCATAATAGTTCCATTTCGAACACTATCTGTTCTAGTATAATCTGCTATTGCTATACGAAATTTTATTTTAATTGTCTTGATATCTTTCTTTCTGAAGTGTCACTACCATTGTAGGCAATGCCATAGTCTTGTAAAACTTAATAATGGTTTCTTCACGCACTTCCTTGTATAAGGTTTTTTTAAATAGTGCCACAAATGTATTGAAATCGGTTAGATTTGTTTCGCGTATCATAATTTATGTCATAATCTATATCGCATCCAAGGTAGTTGAAATATCAGTTAACTTGTTGGATATTTTGACCATCAATGCTTATTTTTGACCGTATCGACTTTTTTTCGTGGAATTCTATGATTTTTGTCTTTTGTTGAGAAACAACTAGGTTATATGTTCGATAAGTAATAACAAGCACGCTGGAGATTGTCTTCATTTTCTTGTAGGATTACTAAATCGTCAGAAAATAGTCGGCTATTTATGTATTGCCCTGCTTCCATATACAGGGAACTTATTTTAATGGTTAGCATAAGGGTTTCGTTTCTATATCAGCATTTAATCATACAGGCCACTTCCATGGTTACAAATGAGACCAATAGATTAAAGCGTTTATTTTACGAGTTAACATACGAATGATTACTTGTCAAAAAGACAACTAAAAGTTATCCTAATATATACAACTGAAGAAAAAATACAACTTGGGAGTTGTATCTAGGTATGTACCTTTTAGTTGCATATCTACATTCCCGTAACAAAATTAAAGTTTCTTATTAGTACCTAATTTAAATTCGTATGTTAACTCGTAAAATAAACGCTCTTAATCTATTGATCTCATTTGTAACTAAGGAAGTGACCTGTATGATTAGATGCTGGCATAGAAACTAAACTACTATGTTAACCATTAAAATAAATTCACCGTAGATTCTTACAGAGCTATCGATTTTCCATTTGTGCATAATATCATCTATATATTGAGATGGTATTGGGCACATAACTTAGCTCTGTTTGCAGTGCAGGATAATTGACCGATTCAATAAGCACAGAGTTCGGATGTTTTATGCAATTGCAATGTTAAACTAAAGTAAAATATTAAATGCATTGACAATAAGATGCGAGAAACAGTAAAGTAGTCGAGAAAAGAACGCAAAGGAAAATGCTTATTTTCACAGGGTTCGAAATTGACTTTCAAATAAATTAAAATAATAAAAGAATAGGTTTGTGCATAATGTAAAGCCAGACCGAAGGAAATTAATAGACACAAAAGGTTTGTTATGTGCATTTTAAAAGGAGCGTAGTTTTCAATAAAGCCAAGCATAGTGAAAATTGTGACGAATCTGAAAGGTGAATTAAGCAAGATGAAAAAACATTGCAAAGAGCAATTCGAGAAGCAGGCAACAGGAAAGGAAGTAAACGAAGGAAAATGGTGGAACTGTAATATGCCAGTGCGTTAATAATTTAAAAAAATAAAGCAAAGCAATGCAGTGACCAAATAATAAAAAACGTTTGTGTGTGTGACGCAATAGGACAATGTTAGTTATAAGAAAAAGACAATATTTTTGATTTTAAGAAAAATGTTAATTCTAATTTATGTACTCAAATTTATTTTCATTTATATCCATTAATTATCAAACCTGATTTCTATTAACATAAGCATAACACCATATCCTAGCAACTAGATGCGATATTGTTTAAAACAAAGAGAACAAATGAAAAAATTATTACAAGTTTGTCAGTTTTGTGCTCCACCTTGAAATACATTTTTTGACTATTAAACAAGCATTTTACGATTTAAAAAGTACTGCCTTTTATTGTGCATGTTAGTGCTTCTGTGGTAGCGTTTGTGAAAGTTTCCGCAACATTAAAAATTAAAATTCTTCTATGCTATCTACGAGGACATCGGGAGCGAGCACTTAAAAATTTCGAGGCCCATCTACCAGCACATAAGGTAGTGGAAACCAGAAGACAGCAGCCCAAGGCATAGTACGAGTCTGCAAGAACGTCTCAACCACCTTCTGTAGCCAGACGAACATCTCCAACAGTTAATCCAAGCCGCAAGCAGCTCCAAAGCCAGCAAACGAGGTAGGGTTAAGCCTGCGATTTAAGTGTTAAAGTTTGGGGAAAAGCAGCAAAATACGAGATCAAACCTTCCCAAAGAGAATTAGCTCGTTTCCAAGGCCCAGCTACGCCGTAGTATACGTAATAAGCAAGGCGTCATCAAAATTTGCAAATTTAGCGAGAATCCCAAGCGACAAGAAACAATTGAGCAGACGGCGTCTGTCCTACGTCATTACTAAAACAAAACAGTATTAATTGTTTGCCAAGCGCGAAAATTTGAATAATTACCTGATGTTTTCTCATATTTTCACGATTTTAAACGTCCAACGAATCGCTGTTGCACTGAGCGAACATTTTGTGTAGATTAACAGATTGTGAATATTTGAACTAACGATAACGTCGCGTATTTAAAGTACTGATTTAGAATTGCTGGCTATAGTAAAATTCAGATCAAAAATATAGTCAACTTTGAAACCTAACCTGTGAAAAAGCTTATGTTTTCCCATTGAGCTAGCGTAATAAATAATTGCAATTGAATAAAATATAAAGAGCGGCATGCAATCATTTATTTGAGTAATTGAGTGTTACATTTCATTTTTAACCAGCCTGAATTTACTCACAGATAAAAAACTTTGAGCAGGGCATAGAAATATTAACTTATTACATATTACATTTATTGGCATCCGAAACGTATAGTATAGACCTTTCACCATTACAGTATAATATGCTACAAAATGTAGGTAATATACTACATCTTTGTCGTACGTCTTTGTTGGCGACAAAACTTTCACTGCAACGATATTATAGGTTCACTACTAGTGTATGGAATATCTTGATTTTTTGCATAGTTTTCGACGACTCACGTTGTCGACTACTGCTACAAAATCAATAAAGGCAATATGTGTTTGCAGGTTAAATTATACCATTTTTTAAAAATTCGTTGGATAGTAAAAACATCGTTGATGCAATATCGTCCTTTACCAAAGCCAGTTAATACTCGACTGCTCTTCTGCCTTCCCCACACATCACTCTTCACATTGTTATAAATCTATTTCAACTCTCTGTGATAGCTTCTTTATATTTGTAATTTACTTTTGCCTCTTCGGTTCTGGTTTGTAGATAATGTGAGTAGACTGTATGCTTTTCAGGTATTGGTATTTCTATTTCTTGATTTCATATCTTCAGTTCTTTTTTCCTTTTACATAGCTGTTGCTCGCACCCAGTGTTTCTTGTCTGATCTGTGTTAAGCATGTTTTTATATTTTATCACTCTTTGTGTCACTCTGCTGTCGCCATGTTATACTTTCGTCATTTCAAAGATAGATTTTGAAAAGTTTTTGCTGGTTGGTTGGGAGTTTTATTTGTCGTTTCCACTTGCTTGGTATTAGTGTTTCCGAGATTACCAGGTAGTATTCTGATCCTATCTCGCTGACCTTGTTAACCTCCGTATCTGTGATAAGCTGAGTAGTTTTATCATTAGCTATTATATAGTCGGTTAGGGATCGATATCCACGGGCTTCCCAAGTAAATTTATGAATTATTCTTCTTTTGAAGAAGGTGTTAGTAATTTTGAGTTTGTTGAAAGTAAAGGTCTTTCATTGTTATTCATATGATTTTCGCCCGCTGTTTCTACTATCTTAGGTATTGGTTGGTTACCAACTTACGCGTTAATGTCGCCATGTAACAGAAGATACCTGTTTTTAATTATTTTATCTATTTCCCGTTGCAGCATGCATAAAATAGCGGAGATTCTTCAGCTCTACTTTCTTCCGGTGAATAAACACCCATAACGTTTATGAAACATTAAAAAAGTCTACCTCTTTTTAGCCATTTCCAGGTTGATGTATTCATTGTGCCGTATTGGCTTATACACTTAGCTTTTGTCTAAGCATGGCATTTAAATTTACAGTAAAAATAATTTTCTTAATTTTTATTTTAGGTATAATTTTCATTATACCGATAATAAATGATTAGCTATCATATAAATTATTTAAACACCCTCTCTTCAGTCTCTATGTCCTAAAAGAGACGTAGTAGCTTCTGCAACTTTCTTCTAGTCCTGTGTTATTTTTGTTAATTGGTCCATCCAACGAGTAGGTGATTGGCCGCGTACTTTTTTTACCCTCTACCCTTGAATCATTAACTTCTCCATATTTCCTGACTCTCTTCGCATCACATGTCTAGGAATTGGTAAGTTGTGTAATACTGGATAGCCTTTATTGCGCTCGCTCTGTCTTATTGAGGATAGGAAACACTAGACATTAATCTTGTTTATAGGTTTTGAGATATGTTAGCGTCCTTCCATGTTCGCACGAGCATATCTGCGGTAATTTTGATTAATTCTCATCATCTTTTTATGCCAACTTCCTTTAAAACCGTGTTCATATTAAAGAACCTACATAAAAACCTATTAACCCTACAAATCGGTCGATCATTTTCTTATCAGATGTATTGTTTATCAACTATCATAATTTTGGTTTTATTTGCATTCCGTTTAATCCCAGTCTTTACTTTACTTTCAATTGATGAGTTTGCAGATCTTCTCTTCGATATTAGCAAATAAAACGGCGTCGTCTGCAGTCGGTTTTTATTTTTTGCCCATTTATTGCAATTCCGCCCTTCCAGGTATCGAGGACTTCTTTATAACGTACTCTCTTTTTACTTTTAAAACTTCCATTTGGGAGGGAGTTCCGTGTAAAGCCCTTCACAGATTTATTCAGATTTTTCTTTTGCTGTGAGGGCTAAAGCCACGTGCAATTTTTAACACTCCGGGATGATTATGTTCAATGCTTTATTCTGCATATGAACATCAAGGTTCTAATAGGCAGAGCGCCAAACATCAAAAAGTTGTACAAGAGTGGCATTTCCATAATTTCAACATAAACACAGATATTTGGTCACTATGTTATTCAACACTGATTTTCTGATAGTTTGGAAAGCATTTTATGCTAGATATCTTTGGAATCCTGAGAAGTTGTCTAAAAATATGTGTTGATTGTATCATGAACCAAAGCTGCTATTAGTAGGATTAATATTAAAAGTGTTGGGAGATAATACCTTCAGAAAACCAGTTCCCAAGCATTTACTAGCACTTCTTCTTCGGAGTCGCATCCCTCATTACTGAAGATTCGTGATCTCATGAGCATTCGTTTGTGATGTCCCTCCAGGCATTTCGATCTTGCGCTTTTACGCTGGATTCTTTAAGTGGTTTATTGGTCGAGTTTATAGAAATATGTAATATATTTTTGAGCAAGATTTAGAAGAGAGAAATCATAGCAACATCGATGTTTTAAATTGTAACATGTGAGCAAACGAACATGAAATCAAGCTTGGCTTTGAAAATTGCAACACATGTCGATTATTAATTCACGTTGTGTTCTATATGGACTATTATAATAACTGACATATTTAAATATGACTTAATTTTTTCAAAGCCAACCTTGATTTCGCTTTCATTTGCTCACATGTTACTGGTCATACACAACTTGTAGAAAGAGCTGTTACATTAGTAACGAAAACGGCAGCTGTAGTTTGTGATCCAAAATTCAGAGATAATTTTAATCGATCAGAATTAGAGTCACGAACTACTGTCCCTCCCTTTAACACTAAAGCAGATTACAAATTTACAAACTTAACATGTGAAACCTATTACATATGAGAATAAAAATATACTGAGATGGTATTGCACCTGAACACTAGTCTTGCTTAGTTTTCGTTTGAGCTAATTTGAATATTTTTCATATATTTCAGATGACAAGAGTAGGCTGCTTAATTGAAATTCATACCGTTAATAGGAAATTTGATTTAAAGTCATATTAAAAGCAGCATTAAGTTGATTTAGGTACAATTAATGGACGACTATAAATTATTATAAATCAATATTTAAGAATGAAGTATATGCATTGTTACTGGGTTCACATAAAATGATTTTACATTTAATAAAGAATATTCAATGCATATGCTAAAGCAAACTGCAGTGTAGTTTGTAATAACCTAAAAACAAAGCTAATATGATATTTAAAAGTTAATTTATTATGAAATGTCAAATGAATTATAATTAGGTGAATATGATAGAATACGATCAGCAAGAAATTAAATTGTAAGAGTTTTGATAAAAATTTTTGCATTGGTACAAAATAATAAAAACCAATACCATTATAGTTGATTGTTTTAATATATATTATAAAGGGTGTGTCAATATGTAATTGTTGCGGCCCAGGTGCACGTTGTTGCAGTGTGTGGTTTTATTCCATGTTAACGTACCTATATAATAATAAATGTATTCATTATCATATTTTATAAGTAAGTTTGTTTATATTATAAAATGTAATTGCCATATCTTTCTACGAATACCTTTTGGATAGTTTTTAATATTTAGTAATAATCGATATGTGGCAATGTAAATGCCTGTAATACTTTTTTATTTCTTATTTTTTGCAAGTACCTGCCATGTGGAAGATTACTCAACATGTATTATTTTCTTCCTTCTTCGAAAAGATTGACAAAAAGTATACATAAGAAGATTCGTAGATTCCAAAGTAATAATAATAAAATTTATAAACAAAAGTTTAACAATTTTGTTGGTAGTTTAATCTTAAAAAAAAATATGTATCTTGTTTTATTCCCACTGAAAATAATTACAGAACGAGATATTTGACTATATGCTGCTATATTCTAGTTCGACCACTTTCTTTAAATTAACGTAATGTTTCTAAGTTTCGCTAATGCAATTATGGCATTTTCTGGGAATTGTAATTACCCGGACAATAAATATGTGTTATGATAATTTTGTAGTTCCAAATTTGAATCAAGATTGTGTTTTTAGTAAAAGCTGTTACACTAAAAAATGTCTGTATCAATCAGCTGATGAAGGCAAAATTAAAAATAGCACTGAATAAAGGTTATAAGATATTTTAAATAAAAATAATTAATTGCAACTAGCCGGTAAACTACGAAAATTCTACAAGCTGAATTTATTTCGATTTTGGAATACTTTTTGTTTTAAAAAGTCTATCACATTTGCCTCCTGCTCCGGTTTTCAATACAATTAATGAATTTGTTTATTATATCTGTATAGGCATAGAAAAGAACGTTTTATTTTGAATGACAATTAGTAATTCAGTTTAAATGCTGAGGAAAAGCATATTACGTTAATTGTTACACGAATAATGTAGTTAATGAGTGATTACTGTGAATTATACATATTTTGTGCAAACTACAAGGATAATCTCGAAATAGATAATTTGTACTTCGGTAACGAGAAATCTGTTCATGTATTTTTTCTTCCCTCGTCTGAAAGACGAAGGAAGTATTGTAATCAGGAAAAAATCATCTACCGAGATTTCTTCAGACCTTCACGTTTCAAGGTCCCTAGATGAAGAAAAAGAGGTTTTCTTAATTCCGTCTCTCTGTCTTGTCTGTCTGTTGGCAGTATAGTTCAAAAACTATTTGTCGGAGAAAGACGATATTTTGCATACGTATTATATATCTACCTCGCATGAAACCGGTACAATTTCATACAAATATATACAGGGTGAGTACCTTAAAAAAATAAAATTGTGTTTATTTTTGGGTTAAGTTTGAAATAGAAGGAAGTAATAACTTTCACATAAGTTAGGCTTTACATTTGCCGAAAATAAGACTCGACCGATACAGGATAATGTCCCTTAAATAGAGGCGCGCGCTGCACTCATTTGTAATAGCTTCGGTGGCGCAGTTCGACTGTCGATGCAGTTACGATTTCTATGCAGGGGTGGTTACGAACGCTATACAGATGCGGCGGTTCAAACCCCAGCGGGATATTTTTTTTTATTTGAAAATTTATTTAATTTATTATAAACGTAAGGATATTATTACTCCTAACTTAATTTAATTTTTTAAAATATTTTGTGTCACAATATCGACGAGAGAAGTTCTGGGTAAAGCCTTTTACAGATTTTTTTAAATTGGTGTCAATAACGTTTCTTTTACAAAGTAAGATGCATATTTTAAAAAATGCTGAATACATATAAATTGTTATAAATTTACATCAAGTAATAACTATTTGCATAATTTAATAATTGGTTAGGACCAAACAATAAATTGGTTAGGACCAAACAATATTTTCATGATTAGTGAAATTGTAGAAGGGCGCTTCGTTTTCAAATAAAAATAATTGTAATTATCCTATTCTATGAAATAATGTAGTGTGTGCTGTAAAAGTAAGTGGTAATGTTTTGTGAAGTAACTTTTTGATAATTCTTCTGATTTAAGTTTCCATGTGCTTACCGTTAAACAACATTTACCCAGGACAACTTCGTACTAAATAGCACCTGCAATTTGTGTTCGTATGTATTTTCTCTGTCTTGCTGCCTGTATTCGAAAATGTGGTTAAAGCAATTTGAAGTAGCAGTTTTCAAAAATAGCTAAATGAGACTGGAGTGTGATTTTTATTTAAAACAAAACGAGTTAATGGATTGGATTGATAGATTAATTGAAAAAAAAATGAGACAGTTTCTGTTGCAATTTAATTATTAATAAGCAAAATAACTGAGGTGTTCTAACCTTGCTTTAAAAAAGTATTTCCTATACAAGTAATTTGCTAATAATGTTTAACAAAGCACGTTGATATCGCATGGTTTTGTGCAATAGCAAAGGAATACAAATGCATTACTAATGAGAAAGTATAATTGCAACAATATAACTTACACATATAGGTTTTCTCCATGACAATGCAATTTCAACAACTTGTTGGAAAATAACTTAGAGACGAAGAATTGCCTTTCGTAAGTCTAGTTTAGTAACTGAAAAGCAAAGGAGAAGTAGATTATTAGAGCATCAGAATCGGCGTGCACCCCTAAAACTTCTAAAATGTCTGGTTTGTCGTAGTTTCAATATATCTGTTTATTTGAAGTTTACAATAATTGTTGATGTCTTCTATTTTTGTACTTGTTTAAATTCGGTTGAGGCACCGTCAATATACTTAACTGTAATAAGTATATTTACAGTTCTAGAAAGTACAGAGATAATTGTAATAATTATTAGCTAGATATGTTTAATTAAAATGATTTTTTTTTACTGAGATGGCTCCTGAAAGTTGTTTCAATACAACAATAGAATGTCTGTAAAATTGGCAACTAGAAATGTTTCTTTGATCGATTCAGATTCAGAGCTCTTAACGCTTAAGAATAATGAGAGTATCCGACATAATAATTTGCATTGCTTGCTTGCTGACGCCACTTTGAGAGCGAACCCGTTGGCCGAATTGGCTGATTTTAGTGTCAATCGACTCAGGGTGACGCAAGTAAGCCAGTAGTAGGGTTTTAAAATTTTTATAAGTGACTTTTTTATGTGGATTTTTTTGTTGATAGCTAACCTCAAAATTAACTCGACACACAAAATGGATCACTCTTGTACAAATTGCAGAACGCTAGTATAAGAATATTCATATAATGTAATGATTGCGTACTGTGATTTTAAAAAATAGAAAAGTAATTATTGGTACAATATGTGAGTGCGCGCCTCGATAACTTAATTCAAAAGTTGGAGTGCGAGATAAAACATAGGCAAAACTTGAACAATATCAACGTAGAGCCAACGTACGAGTTTTTGGAATACACGAAACGAATGGCGAAGACGTCGAAAATAAAATCATCAAAATCTGGAAAGAAAAAACAAACACCGAAATAAAGCCTGAATACATCAACCGTTGCCATCGCCTTGGTACCGCTCGCAATGAAAGACCCCAACCCATAATTGTACAATTCACTAGCTATAAATTTCGTAGCATTGCTTTAGCAAACCGTTCTTTGCCAAGTCCGGAATCTCCGCTGCCGGAGATCTAACCAAAAAACGCTTTCAATTATACACGAAAGTCCGAAACGAATATGACTACAAAAACCTCTGGACCAGAGACGGAGAAATCAAAGTGAAACACAATGAAGTAATCTACTCCATCAGAAACGATGCATGTATTAAATGTGATGTGTGTTGCGATCTGCATCATTTCAATGAAGGCCACATGCAAAATGCATACACCTGGCCTTCTGTTCATATTGTGATAAAGCTTCTTTTGTGTCTAATCACTTCGCACCAAGTATCCCTTATTTCTAATTCACTTTTAGGGTATCGCATTCTTGTGGGTTAATCCGATTAATTATTAAGTTAATTATCAAACACTTTTTGCTTTGTTTATAAATTAAATTGCCCTTCCATTATTTTTGTTACGTTACCTTGCAAGATATGAATATTCCAAACTTAATAAGTGCGCTTGAATCGGAACTTCTTGGAAGTAAAAAATAAACTTCGCAATTCGCAACATATCATTAACCTAGTACACTTTAATTGTCGTAGAATCATGAAAACATTGATGAGATATCAGTTTACTTAAACGCTAGTAGTATATATTTTAATGTGGTTGCATTATCGGAGACATGGAAGGTTGATAACGTAAATGGCGCGTGCATCCCAGGTTTCAATATGTTTGATAGCGAAGGTGACTATAACCAAAATGATGGCGTTATCATTTGCGTCAACACGAAAATTTCGGTCCTCTCGGTAAACAAAATAAACCATTCCAAAAACACATTCCTGCAAATTCTCTTGCTGAAGAATAATGTTAAGTGTAGAATTATAGCAGTGTATAGACGGCCATCAACCCGGCGGAGTGGAGTAGAGTCCCAAACTTTCTAATCACCCTTAATCACAGTCGAGTAGAGTCCCGTTAATGGTTGAATAGAGTCCCAAAAGTATCTTAGCAGATTATGTTAGATTAAGTAATAGATAAACACTTGAGTAGTTTAAAATTTATTTTAGAGTAATATTAGAAATATACAATCAATTATTAGTAAATTATTGTAAAAAAACTCATGAAATGCAAAAACATTTACAACCATTTGCTTTAATAGGTACATACATGCATACAAATATTTTAAAAAAATCAGCTATTTACAGTTTACAGCATTAGGTACCTACTTTTAAAACATTACATTTTAAAATGATTTCCAACTATTGTAACAAAATCAAAATTAGTTATATCGCCATTTTTTAGTCGAGATGTTTGACAATCAAAAAACTTTTTATTGTCTAAAGTTTGCGAAGCATACATTTTTTTTTCATTTTGCTGCACACTTCTTATTTTTATGTAAGTATCACTTTGAAAATCCAACAAAACTGTGATAAACTTAAAAATGTGAGGATGCGAATGGTAAAAAGCTGAATTAAATCGCGAATGAAAACTCTCGCAAGCATTTGTGGTCCTTTTTAAGCTGCTTGAATTTTCAGCCCATATATATGGTGGAAATATAGAAGATTCGGATATGTAATTTTCCACCAAATAGTCGGTAAATCCTGTTAATTTAGAATTCGCAGGTTGAATTGCACTGAAGTCAATGGCAAAATAATCCCCAACATCTTTAGGATCGAGAAATGGCAAACCGAAGCAGTACCTTAATAATTTTCCCACCTCCGATTCCTTGTCTTTATAGAAGCCTACATCCAATTAGGGTGATGTTGGTCCAAGTCTCTGTCACACTTTGATGTATAGCTTGTTCAAAATTGACCATGACTGTGCTTGGTGCTAATTGTTTCCCACACTTTTGGCCTACTTGGATAGCATAATTTAATGCCAATTTGTAGGTGGCCTTCCGTTTGTCAGGAAGCAAAAAGAAAACTAATGGTATATAATGGTCTCCTTTTAGCCCATGAATTGTAAACATTTGCAGGAAAAACTTAGAACAGCGGTCAAATGTTCCATCCACATATATAGTTTTCAAATTGCTCAAAAACTCCAAATTTGTTTGTCACGAAAACATCACCACGATATTTTCCTCGTCGTTAATTAGTAAAAATGTTTCCTCCCGATTTGTTTTAACTAGATATGAGTTTAGGGCTTGGTAAACTTCTTCAACGTTTGTTGGGAGTCTTGGTAAAAGGCTTCTTCTTGCGTGGTATATATTTCTTCTTATGCACTGGATGTCGATATTTGTCAAAGTGTCGACGTCACCTTTTCTTAGTTCTTTATGAACTAATTTCATGGGCCTTTCACTTACATTCTCGACAGCTTTTCTTTTTAAGAAATTTCTTAATACGTTTCTGTTCAATAATTTTTCTTGTAGTGGTTCATGGTTATGCTTATCAATGATTTCTACCAAAACATTAGATTTGCCCTCGGTCTTCAAATATGCTGAACACTTCTTGTTTGCGCCGATCGAACATACCCATCGTTTAACCCCAAATGATAATTCTTTGTGGAAACGATATTTAAACCCATCCAACACTATGAGTTCTTTTCCTCTTTCACTTGTCACAAATTTTAGCGCACTCATGTTCAGGTCGTTTACAGATTTTAACTAAATGGCATAAACCATATCTCATCATTGTGTAAAATTTTTCATTCTTTGGATACATGAGGGGGATTGTTTTTCCGCCAATCAGGTAATAGCTGATGAACCTACTTTAGTTCGGTCATTAGCAAATCATTACCGCTTAATCATCTCTTATCGGCTTAATTCCTTAACGACTTCGTCCGGACTCTACTCAACTATATACATTTTTGCAACGTAATTAAAACAGCTTATCGGGACTCTACTCGTATCTGCCCCACCAACCAACAAGCAGTTGTTTTTAAGTGACCTAGCTTGGGTTTTGAATAACCACAACCAAATAAATGTCGATATTTTCGTTGGAGATGTTAACATTGATATTCTGCAGTCTGCCTACATGAACAATATTGCCACAGAATATCTAAATACCCTGGCCGGGTTGGGGTTCAGATCATTAATAAATAAGCCTACAAGAGCAAATCGTGTATTGATCATATCTTTATCAAAAACCACCTACCAAACACAAATATTTGTTCAGGTATTTTACTAAATAGCGTAACAGATCATTACCCAATCTTTTGCTGTATTACTTCCAAAATAAATGAATCAAATGTAAATATGAACAAGACGTTAACAAAAACGCTTATAAATTTTGATAAATTAAGGAAAACCCTAAATTCAACGAATTTGGGAAACTTTTTTAGCGAAACTTGTCAGAGTATTGACACATTGACTAATACATTTTTAAACCTTATAAATAACTCAATTAAAAGCTGTACAACCTCAAAAACAGTAAAAATATCATCAAAATTTCAAAAAATAAAACAGTGGATAACATCTGGGTTAATAATATCTATACGAAATAGAGATAAACTTAGACAAGATGCTCTGCGCAATCCAAATAACAACTTAATACAAACATTGTAGAAATAGAATACATTTTTTAATTAGACAAGTCAAAAATGATTATTATAAAGATAAATTTAATGACCTCAACGGAAATCCACAAAAGCTTTGGAAGGTTATAAATGATGCAATAGGTACAAAAACTCGCAATAGAAATAATGTTGTTATAAAAGACTCGGACCTAAACTTAGTTACCGATCCGAAAAAAGTCAGGGATATACTAAATAGTTACTTTAGCGGTATTGGCAAACATTTAGCCTCAAAAATTACATAAAACCGAAATAATGAAAATAATCTATCTCTAAGTCTTTCTATTAAAAATTCCATCTTTCTTGAACCTATCTTGCCAGCCGAATTAATAACTCACCTAAATGGTCTAAAACTAAATTCTGCAACCGGGAACGACAACATCTCATCTACAGTAATCAAAAACATTAGCCAGCAACTCATAGAACCATTATGCATCTTATTTAACCGAGTACTGGAGAAAGGTTTCTTTCCCAGGGCCTTTAAACAATCACTGATTACCCCATATTTAAAAGTGGCGTCAAAACTAATCCAAATACTACTGAAACTGCCTTGTTTCACCTAACAAATAAATTACATATAGGCTTAGATAAAGGTAAAAAGCAAATTGGTATTTTTCTAGATCTCACAAAGGCCTTTGATACCGTGGCACATGATATATTACTTTCAAAATTGCAATGCTACGGCATCAGAGGAACTGCTTACAATTTGCTATCAAGTTACCTGCAAAATAGAACGCAGCGTGTTAAAATCAACAATGTACGCAGTGACTGGAAAAACGTAACCTGTGGCGTTCCTCAAGGCACCGTGCTGGGCCCTATACTCTTTCTAATTTACATGAACGATATAGTAACTACTACAGTAAATGGCGAAATAATACTCTTTGCCGACGACACAGCCTTGTTGTTTGAAGGCGACAACTGGAAAGAAGCCCAACACAAAGATGAACTAGGTATAAGCAACATTAAAAATTGGTTAGATAAGAACTTACTAACTTTAAACTTGGGTAGCGGGTAGACACTCCCCTACGATCCCGGTAGGGGATAGGTATACTTCAGGGATGCGACCCTGCCCACGCGAGCCTTGATTATCTCCAAATCCTTTACATCGGAGAAATCATGTCCTAACCATAACTTCCAAACCACACTTTAAAAGCTACCCTTCCTCTATCCCCTCGCCAACCCGTCTGGCTAGCGTGGCGAGTTTTTTTGAAGCCAAAATCCCCCCTTTTTAACGTTAAACTATGAAATGTCGATATGTAATAATATATTACCCCAGGTGAGTAGGTGTATGCCACAATCTCACACTGACGAAGTATCAGTCAGCCCTATGGATTCTGGGGAGGGCAACAGATCGATAACTAAACAGATAAAAAAGAAGACAAACAACTGGAAACTATAAAAAACGCCTCCAGCTATATATAGCCACATATAACGTACAGTCACTGGCGTCAGAAGAACGACTTATTGAATTAGAAGAAGAAATAGAAAAAATAAAATGGCATGTACTAGGTATCTCTGAAATTAGGAGAAGAGGTGAAGACTGTCTGGAACTCAAAAGTGGACATGTATTTTACTATAAAGGTAACGCCGAGACATCTGTGGGCGGCATAGGCTTCCTTATAAATAAGAACATAAAGGATAATATAATAAACATCCATAGCATATCAAATAGAGTAGTATACATAATACTGCACTTAAATGACAGATACAAGATGAAAATAGTACAAGCATACGCGCCGACGAGTACAGCCGATGAAGAGGATATCGAAGAATTTTATGATGATTTGAATATGGCCTTGGAACAAAACAAAACACATTTCACGATACTAATAGGAGACTGGAACGCTAAGCTTGGAAGAAAGAAAGAAGATGAAGAGATATGTATGGGAGATTTCGGAATAGGCAAAAGAAATCCAAGGGGAGAAAAGCTAATAGATTTCTTGTTACAGAACCATCTGTTTGTAATGAATAGCTTCTTTGAAAAGAAGATACAAAATAAATGGACCTGGAAGAGCCCGGATGGCCGATATAAAAATGAAATTGACTTGATAATCAGTAACCAAAAATATATAGTACATGATGTATCCGTACTGAATATGATTTCAGTGGGAAGTGACCACCGTTTAGTTAGGGCAAAAGTCAGCATAAATACCCAAATAGAAAGATTAAAGTTAGTAAACAGCAGAAAATATAAAGTCATAGACTTAAATATACTGAAATCAGAAAGTGAAAAATATCAAACTGAACTAAACAAGGAACTAAGTAAAATAAAAGAAGAAACAAATACAGTAGAAGAGATGAACAAACAGATCAACCAAGCCATCCATGCAGCCATAGCAAAAATTGAAATACCAAAGAAAATGAAAGAAGGTAGACTAAGCGATAGCACTAAAAAACTAATGACGAAAAGAAGCAAATTGAGATCGGAACAAAAATGGGATACTCCAGAATACTCAGAACTGGAAAAGCAAATTAAGAAAGCTGTAAGGAAAGACAATCAAGAGTATCGAGAAAAACAGGTAAATAAAATAATTGAAGAACATGGTAACATGAAGGTCTTACGAAGGAACATGGAAATAGGAAAAAGGAAAATAATAAAAATAAAAAAACCAGACGGAGAAATAACCACAGATAAGCAAGAGATTTTAAATGTAATTGAAAATTTTTACACAGAACTGTACAAAACAAATGCACCACCAAGGAAAAGCACAGACCCAAGGAAAAGAGAAATTATGAATGTAGGTTCGGAGGACATCCCGGATATAACCATACAAGAAGTAAAATATGCTTTGAAACAAATGAAGACGCGGAAGTCTCCAGGAGACGATCGAATAATAAGCGAATATCTAAAAAACGGTGGAGACCAGCTACTGAGTAAAATTAGTAACTTATTAAATACCTGTTTATCTAAAAGTGACATTCCCGACGACTGGAGCAACGCGGAGGTTATCATAATACCTAAAAAAGGAGACAAACAGGAGCTGAAAAATTACAGGCCCATTAGCCTCCTCTCACATACATATAAATTACTCAGTCGGATAATTACAAATAGATTGACAAATAAACTCGACAGCTATCAACCAATCGAACAGGCTGGCTTCAGGAAAGGGTATGGCACCAATGACCATCTCCAAACTATCAAATTAATAATAGAAAAATGCCACGAATACAAACTGCCACTAGTGCTAGCCTTTATCGATTATGAAAAAGCATTCGACACTATAGAGCATAAACCAATACTAGATGCCTTAGACGACTGTCGTATTGATTCTCGTTACTCAAAATTAATTCAGAGCATTTATCAGAAGGCAACCCTTCAAGTGAAAATGGATAATAAAACAAATAAAATTAAAATTGAAAGGGGTGTGAGACAAGGGGACGTTTTATCCCCAAAATTATTCACTCTGGGCTTAGAAAACGTTTTCAAAGAAATGAATTGGCGAGACAAGGGAATCAGTATTGATGGAGAAAATTTCACCAACCTCAGATACGCGGACGATATAGTGTTATTTGCTGAAAGCATGGAAGAGTTAGAGGACACGATAAAACAGCTAAACAAGGAATCAAAGAAGATTGGTTTGAAAATGAATACTCTCAAAACAAAGATCATGTCTAACGTTCCTTCAGACAGAGAAATTGAGCTAGACGGGGAAATTTAGAAAAGACAACCTCGTATATATATCTCGGTCACACAATACTTATGGGAAAAGAGAACCAGGAAGGGGAGATATATAGAAGAATAAAGTTAGCATGGGCAGCTTTTGGGAAGCTCAGCTATGTCCTGAAGTCATCAAAGTTCCCCATAAGATCAAGAGCTAGAATATATGACGCATGTGTACTACCTGTCTTAACCTACGGGATTGAGACGGCGACTTTCACAAAAAGAAACATAAATAAGCTGAAGGTGGCGCAAAGGAGTATGGAAAGAAGAATGTTGGGCATAAAGTTGAGAGGCAAAGTAAAAAACACTGAAATCCGGAAGAGAACAGGGATAACAGACGTGGGACAACGAGCGGCAAAGTTGAAGTGGAGCTGGGCCGGTCACATCGTGCGACAAGAACGAGAAAGATGGGCAGGTAAAATTCTAGACTGGCGACCAAGGACGAGTAAAAGAGGCGTAGGACGACCGCCCCTAAGATGGAGCGATGATATTGTGCATGTGGCAGGGAAAAGATGGAGA
The DNA here is from genome assembly GCA_940337035.1 of Agriotes lineatus. NCBI lineage: Eukaryota > Metazoa > Arthropoda > Insecta > Coleoptera > Elateridae > Agriotes > Agriotes lineatus. The sequence continues at coordinate 4,851 of CALNHX010005338.1, read as the reverse complement.
CAACTTGCTAGAGATCGAGATAAATGGAAAACAAAAGAGGAGGACTATATCCAGAAATGGATGAACGTCTGATCGAAGAAAGAAGAAAGAAAGAGAAGAACTTTAAACTACAGTAAAACGAAATTCATAACTTTTTCAGCAACTAAATCTACCCTCCCCCAATTTAAACCTTTTAAAGATTCACAACAAGGAATGTCACAAAATACGATGCAACTGTCCTACCATTGATAATGCAAATTAAATATCTAGGTATAATCCTTGATGAAAACTTGAGATGACGTGAACATATAGCTTACCTTGCCCTAAAAATTCGGAAGTGCTTATACATTTTCTATAGACTCCGTTACTCCCTTACCACAGCCGGTCTGAAAACTCTTTATCATGTATTTGTCGAATCACTCCTCAGATATGGTATAATAATTTGGGGTGGCACCTTCACTTCAATGCTACATCCTATTTTTACTGCTCAAAAAAGATTTTAAAAACTATGTTAAATAACCCCTCTTGCACCCCTCTAGCAATCTCTTGTTGTTTCGGTTCACCTGTTGTACAGTGTGTCCCAAATTGGACACTTTTGATATGAAACATTCATTTCTAGAGGAGATAGTAAAAAACTAACTTACATGTTACGGGCTCATTTTTTGTGTAAAAATGAATGGCGAAAACCGCACATCGATATCTTGATCTCTTTAAAAGATACAGGGTGATTTTCTATTTGGCGCATTTTTGACTCACCCCGTAGCTTGCTTATTTGTGAATATTTTGTGTTTCTGCAAAAACATTCTTAAGGCACTTTCTTAAAAGGAATCAAATGGTATGCTTTAGTGTTTTTGTATAACAAATGGCGGGGAAGCTGTGACATAAACTTTTATTTTTACTTATGGTAAATAAAAATAAAAGTTTATGTCACAGCTTCACCGCCCTTAACTAAGTCAGCTAAATTGTACATAATTTACATTAATTTACAGTATTATAAAGGGCATAAAAATAATTTAAAATAGTATATAAGAATTAGATTTTTAATATACTTATATTAAATAGATAAAACGATATGACTGCAATACATATGAACATAAACGCAAAAAAAACAGGAATAGCACGTCATAAACCGGGTCTACAATCTCATAGAAGCTAAATGTGCGAACGAAAGCAACAATGATGGACAATAACGACTCCGAAAGTCACTCTCCCATTGTCCCGATTGAGTTCAGTAAGGGATACTTCGACAACTTTATTTAAAATCGAAAAGCAACTTTAATACTCATAATGCTATTGTAAGGAAAATGCGATTAAGCTTACTGAATGTTTTTGCTAGGGCAGGTTCATTATTTGTGTTTAAAAAACCTGAATTGTATTTAAATACACAGAAAGTAGAACCTGGAAATTCTGGCAATAACTAAACCTTCATTGAACGAATATATTAATTTAACTGAACAAAAGCCATTAATCAAGTAATAGTCCAAAAAATAGAAATATTGTAGTTCTCAAAAACTACATAGAAAACCCGAGTAAGTTTATCGAAAAATCAGTAACGGTTTAACGTTTAAAAAATCATTTGTCAAACTTACTAACCATACGAATAAATAATAACAATAGGGGCAGAAGTGTTTTCGTTGCTACACAAATATAAACAGTTAGCCAGTTAGATTCCCTTGTTGTTTAGATTATGACAATCGACTTTACTAATTCATAGAATTGATTGCACAATATGTACATCGATAACAAATGACCTTGAAATAATTCAAATAATTATAATTCCAGTAATTACTGATATATCGAGTGAGGATTGGAAACCCGTAGGTTTGGTTAATATTTATTTTGCTTGAACTTTTAGTGAATGCTACATTATTATTTAATGAAAAACATCTTTTAAAAACTACCTCAACTATTTAGTAATGATCTTTTGCAATATGTGCAATTATGGGATTCTGCTATTTCAAATTCAACAATACCAAGAAAGCCTACAGCATAAAAATAAATTAATTTATTGTTAGCTACACGTAGTTGTAAAAGTCCGTCGTGGTTATTTCAATATTTAATTTACACAACTTAGAAACGACCTATGATTAAAGAAATTCTCTTCTGTTCGAAAGAATTTATTATCGCCAATAACTGTAATATAATAATGCAATTTATTTAAAACATTGATTTAATGTTATAATCATATGATAAAATATAAATACCTACAGTATATAAATACCTATTTTTAAAATTGCAGTTTAATTATGCTAAATATCTAGTTATTCTCCAAGCAAATTATGAAATTGAAGGTCGAAGATTTTTTCTGAAAAATTAAAGGACGGTAGGTAGAATAGATTTTTTATTGTTTTAAGAATCTTATCTACAGAGACTGTGGGTACAAATTACACCTACATATATTAATAGTGATGTAATTATAAACAGATAAAATCAGAAACTGTTCGAAGGTTACCTAAAATCACGTATTACTCACTCACAACGCGAAGAAAATTCTAAAAACAGAATCTATTAAATCATTTCAATCAGAGCGTAATAATTAATCCATATTAACCATTCGCATGCAGCAGCTGGATTTTAAATCTTTAAAAATAGAACTAATTATTTTGTTATGTTTCATATGTTTATCATATAATTGTTTTCTACGCCAAATTGGATTATTGCGTAATTTTAGTAGGAATTATTTTTTATTATTTTTTTCAAGCTAAAATTATAACAGATATCACTATTGGACCACTACCAATTTGTTACTGAATACTTTTTGAACTTTTTTTAAATATATCTTTATCGCAAAAGATTTACGTTTAGCAGCAAATGCGTCTTATTAACAAGCATGGCTTTCTCTAGTACTTCTGGCGCGAAAAGATCAAACGAGTGGAAGTACAAAGTAAAATAGCTACTTAAAATGTAATTTTATCAAAAAATCGATCACAGGAAATTTTTTATCTTTCCATTATTATATTCTTTATGCATATCTGTACACAATCACTTTTTATCTCCCATAGACGCATTCAAAAAGTTATCTGTTCTAAGTCACTGCGGTAAAATTATCAATTCTAGCTAAATTTTGTTTTATAACATTCGGTAGTTCTTTGCAAAATCGTTATAGTGTTACCATGCAGATGTTTATTGACAAATCCGATAAAATCTCTGATTAGGTTGAACGAAAAACCAAAGTAAAAATTTCCATCTACGTATTTAAATTATGCAACGAGATTTCTATGCTTGACCTCTTATGTTTACAGAATCAAATATCGTATGAGAGTTCTAGTTTTGTAATTTGAAAAACGATTAGTGTAAGTAGCTCAGCAGATCGATGTTTATAAATAGTATTAGCATTTAAACTGCAATAAAGTGCAAGGGAAATTCAGTTAATGATTAGCTGATGCTATAAAATATTCTATATAAGATTTTGTTTTTGGTTTTGAGTACGAGTTTTCGAGAATGAGTGCCCATATACCCTTAAAATTACGTATAAAGCTATTACGGGTATTTTTGTTAATGAACAAATGTTGCATCTGCTATTAATATGTTTGTGAGTGGTTCTTATAGATATAAAAAAAACTGAATAACAGTAAAGGTAACTTTTATCAGAATTTTATCAGAATTTGTTTAACTTAAAAGATGAGCTTTTTATTTACTAAAATTTGAATTTTGCTAATAGTGTGGAAAATGAACACAGTATTCGCTTATGAAATAAGGGTCATGATAATTTTTAGAAATTTATCAATTCTGTTTTCCTGTCAGTATAATTTTTGTTTTTCAGTGATAATTAACCTCAGCTGCAACATAGTTTCCAACTATATAATAATTTAATTTTTCAAATTTTAACAAAGTTCGTCAAGTCCTCACAAGCGAGTTCTTGTCCCATGGGGCAATAATTAACTTAAACAGCGTCGCTGTAGATTATAATCTATTTTCTATTGCGTTACCGCTAATGTGGAAGATTTTCTGTAGCAAATGGAAACATTTCGGGAAAAATCCACGAATCTAAACACATATAACTCTTCTGCAAATACGTATTATTCCATAAAATGTCACGGTCATACGGTACTTTTACTTTCTTCTGCATGTAAACATTTTGCTGAAATTACAACCTAAAAAGATGATACAGTGTAATTACATTTAGTAAGCGTAGAGATAAATGTTAGAAATTGTAAAAAAAATAGAAGAAAAGTTCGTACACGTTTTTTAAAATCAAAAAGCTGTAGCTAATGTTGATTATAATATCGTCTTACTCGTTACTTTGTACAGGTTTTGAAAACCATCAGTTGAAAATTAATTAATTTCCTAAGAATTACTTTTGTCTTCACATAATATTCAACTGTTAATTGACTATACTACTAGGACCTAGGGTTGTTTTTATTTTTATGAAGTTCAGCTTGTCTATATACTTTAACCAGTTATTTGACGGTGAGGATTAAGGTGTCTAATCTCTTTTAGTCCATCTGCATTTACGTCATTAGATGATCATACATTTTTACAGTTTATATGTTATCAACCATCATATGTATAAATAATGCCCCAGTGAAGTTTGCTCTATAAGGGGCAATAACTAATCTATTAAGAATATAAGAAAGAACAAAAATAATGAAAGAGAAAGAAGAAAATGAAATACGTAGTTAAAACCTAAAGCATGCAAAAACTAGTATATAGGTAAATATGTTACTTTCTTTTTAATTTATGAAACTGGCAACTATGTAACTTCAAGACGGACTAAAAGGAGAAATCGAAATCGAAATATTGGTTAGTGTGTCCTTTTAATGTGAATTATGTTCATAAAAAACAAGTAGTGAAGTAGCGAAATCGATGGGTTAAATCAAAGGCGAAAAGGAGGTAGAAATGAATGTGGCAAGTTCTATGGGATGTGTGTAT